>JAHWFP010260310.1:0-29686 GCA_023313725.1 Lithobius niger
CCCAGTCGGATGGAGACAGGGCACACTCCTGACCTGGAAAACTCCACTATTCTCTTCATTGAAAAACAACAAAGGGCAAGAATTAACTTAGAAATTTTCGTCATTTTGTCTCAACAACCACCAGTTCATAACCATATCATACCCGACAATAGAAATATCAAAGAATATGTACCAATAATACAAAAACTCGGACTTTCTCAGTACAAAATGTAACTCTCCCCCACCCCACGGCTCTTCACGCTCCTGTATATAAGGCGACCATGGCCTTAGCTACTCACTTCGAGCCTGCGTTTGCAGGATTGAGGTCGTTCTGTCTCATAGCCTACTGCTGACCTGTTCCGCCCAGGAAGGCTTAGGGTTTTTTACAAAAGTTTTAGAAATTTTAGCATCCTGTGCCTTGCATACAGTATGATTTTTCAGTGTTTTTAAATTTGTTTGTTGTACGATGCTTTTCAGCTGATTTTATTTGCACTTGAAAACGGGGTGCATTATATCCCCGAAACGTTGTGTAGTTTTGGTTCTTTGTGCACATTTTTGGGCTTTTATTGACTTTTACTTGGACTAACACTCACACCGTGGCGACACCAGCCCATAAATCGTTTAACTTTTTTAATTTTCAAATAATAGGCGCCGGCAGTCGTATAAACTCCTCTTGAAAGTCAGTATATGCTTCCTTTGTTTATGTGAATCAACAGTAAGCAGTCAACCAAACGCGATTGCCACCACCTGGTGATGAAATGTTGCTAATTCGGAATTCGACCCACATTTGTGTCCCGAGCGCACACTCAAGTGAAGTGAATCGAAGCGAATCGTGTTCGATCCACCAACTGATGCGGATTAGTTTAACTCGGATACGACCCTCTTTACCTCGGATGTGTCCACCCCGTTCCCAGTACATTTAGCATTTAATCCGCATATATGTGGGTTAAAGATGCGCTCGGAACGGGGTAAAAGCGGTGCTATGTGCGACTATGTCGCAGATAATCTGACACAGTTGCAGACAAAAGTGCCGTTTTGACCAAATTTCTGCCGTTTCGTCAATTTTTTACCGATTTGGACATTCCAATACACCATTTTCATTGTCTCGACGAGACCTTTCCTTTGATGGAAGAGGCAGATCAGTAGGATAAAGCACTGAAAAGTTAATCAGTAAAAACTAATAAATATGTGGCATATGTGCCATAAGAAAGGAAAAAAACGGATTGTCTGCAGATAATTTTTTCTCGACAATTGGTGTCGCTGACAGTGGCAGAAAATTCTGCTTCTGGGTTGCCGCATAGATGGAGAAGAAGCCAGAAAGCATAGAATAAACATTTTCCGACTACCTTTTTATTCAAAAGGATGAAGCGTTCAGTTAATTTTGCAGCAGAAAATGACTATTGAAGGGGTGGGCATCAACTCCATTATTTCAAGATTTTCACCTTAAAAGCACGAGGTGGGCATTTAATACATTATTTACGATATTTGTTTAACTCAGCCGTTAAAAGGGATATTGCTCCAAGTATTTCCTTTTTTTTTTTTATAGGAAATGTCAAGAAGTAGTGGGCACCTGAAGTATCATGATGTAATATTACTGAAAATAATAATGTGCAGTGGCCTCTATCCGCAAGTTGCAATTGCTGATGACTTTAATTCCTACAAAAATGATGCAGATCAACTGTTGCATACAAAGGCAAGTAAAAATAATTTGGTGTAGATTGTTTGTTGTGCTGAATTGTAATTTACTTCTAATGAACAGAAGTTTAGTAGGCCAGTGTTCTTAATTGAGTATTAAGTATGTGATGCCAATTAATGTGTTTAGAGATAAACTGGCTCAATTTTAAATTGTACCAGACTGTTTTAGAATTCATTGTTAATTTGTTTTACATTGTTAGTAGTAGTAAAAACTGAATATAGTGATATTTGGAACAACAAGGTCGACCTTGTTTAACTGCCTTAATTAAAAATTTGCTCCTAACCTGCTCCTGGTGTTGGATTTCTACATACATGCATGGTTGTCTCTCCTAATTGGCTTAACCCACTCGGAGAGTCCAGGTAAAGTAAGTGAACCTCATCTGTTTTGAGGCAATCCTTGTGTGATACATGTGTGTTTTTTGCCTGCCAAACTATTATTTTCATTCCCTTATCCGAATTAGGCATTGGAGGCTTCTTTGGGGTTGTGCAATAGCCATCATTGTGGTTGTTGTTTTTTTGTTATTTGTGTTTGCCCATAACAAATATATAAGTACTGCCCCAGTTATTCATTGTGACTTTTTTTGTCATTCATCGGCATTCGAGACAGAACATGGCTGATTCAACGCCATAGGATGCTAAAAGCCGTGGACATGGAAAGTCGCCTGGCGATAACATTTGGCATATTGTAGTTGCCATCCATGTCACTTTGTGCCAGCACCTTGTGAGTTTTGCCGACAGTTATCGCCAACATATTACGCACAGAGCCAAGACAAGATGGTCAGTCTGTATGTCGTAAACAACAGTCAAACAACGTTCTCGGTCAAGTAGTCATCGTAGGATGCACACATCGTTAATGAATTCTGCAATAATCCGAGTGCCATTCTGCTATCAACCCCGTGACACGGTTTGTTTCTCCTTCTTCGGCAGACTCCGGTCATGGGAAGGAGTCAACCTATCCAGGCAACTCGGAGGCTTGCCAACGGGGCAGCCTCGCCAATCAGGAGGCCTTGGCTGGGGTCCCACCCATGGGGATCCATACATTTTCCCGACACTCGTTTTCCCGACGGTACGTTTTCCCGACAACGGTTTCTCGACAGTACCTTTTCCCGACAGGTACTTTTTCCCGACAGGCACATATTCCTGACAGGACCTTTTCCCGACAGGTACTTTTTTCCGACAGGTACATTGTGCTTGACATGTGCTTTGAAATAAAATTTCTTAAAGGAACATAATTTCTTTGTTTTATATTACTGGTCGTATGTTATGGACTGAATGCATTATTTTACACTTCTGCATTCCCCTACCTTTAAAACGATAAAATTGTTAAATCAGCTCTTAAAAAGATTATTTTGAATTTATTTTGTATGGAATTATAAGGTTGGGGATTTGGCAGCTAGTTTTATTGCTAGCTATATTTAACCTTCAGTTAAAATGGGTTAGATCTTTCTTTCCCTAGACCTTTAAAATAGGACTGAACCAACAATATAGAACAAGTCAAACACTAGGGAGAATTTTGTCCTTATAGAGATGGTGTTAGATGAGTTCAGAATCGTAACATGTTGTGGTTTCACGTCATGGGTTTTAATATTTTAATACTACAGGGACATAAACACTGTGCTTGGCAATAGAAATGGCGAGGAACCACTGGACTTTTTACGAGGCGTTGCTCATAACATAAATACTATAGTCCTTAACGAATTTTATTATCTGCATTTTTTTTAAACCAACTGCATGAGACTTTTTAAATTTTTGTTTGTTTGTTGTTTAAAAGCACAATTCAAGAAAAAGTCCTGTCATAGAAAAGTGCCTGTCGGGAAAAGGTCCTGTCGGGAATAAGTACCTGGCAGAAATCGTCCTGTCAGGAAAAAGTACCTGTAGGGAAAAGGTACTGTTGGGAAAACGTATCGTCGGGAAACTGAATGTCGGAAAAACGTACCAGATCCCACCCATGCACACATAATGAGCTGCCTTCTTCCTCTGATTCAGATGTTCAGAAAAAAATGTTCTCAGAGTTCATGGCTGTTTGCCAACAACGTTATGAGTATGTTTTGCTGGTGTTCACTGGCAACTTGTCTTCTAATTCCAGGTCGGGGATTATTTAATGATCAGTGCTGTTCATTAAATCGTTATCCGACACTAAGCAATCGGTACCAGATAAGGGAGGCACATAACGTTCTTCAATGATGGTTCGAAGATGACTTCTGATAAAGATTTGGTTTAGTCGTCTAAGAAATAAGCTATTCAGGTCGCAAGTACCGACTATGCCTGTTACGGCATTTGTGTAGCAATGTCACTACCTTTTTCTACCAGTACTACTACTTCAATGATGTCTACTTCTGTTATTTTTACTTAGGCGAGTTACATTATGACTATTACCCAGGCTGGGGATTGCCCACATACTTCGATTATTGGTGCCCTCCCTGGTCTTGCATTTGGTTGGCAGTTCTCACCACATCCCAGGTGGGTTGTTAATGGATGTCAACCCTTCTACTGCATTCGATATAATTATTTGCGCCGCATTGAGAAGCTTCTGTTAAGTGTCGGTAACTCAGTATCGGGCAATGTTTCATCCCCACCCACACCCATTGGATTTCCGAAAAGTTAATTCTGTTTGTGTCGTTTAGACCTGTTCCCCACTGGATGTCGGCTGCAAGCAGATCTACAGGTACGTGTGTGCACTGGTCCCTACGTGTGTGCACTGGTCCCTGCTTCATCCATCAACTTCCCGACTAGGTACAGACGGGTGTCCTTGCTGGATCTTATTTGATACAGGAGATGGGTGAGGATTATGTGTTGTTTCCTGTACAAGTTGGTGGCATTATCCCACATATTTTCATTACTTTCTTCTGATACTGTTAAACCACACGCTGTGGCCTCTCAGGTCGGGTACTCCAAATTGAGAAATGCGTATGATAATTGGCATTCGACCATGCAGGTGCATCATAACGTGTTGCCTGAATATAACTCTTTCTTCCTGGTGCTGTTGGACTTTTTTTTTTTTGGGGGGGGGGGGGGTGATTTCCCGCTCTTTATTTGGGGGGGGGCGAAGATTCCTCCTGTGGAACCAAGATAGGATGACTTCATGGTTGTGTTAAGGTGGTACGAGATTACACCTCCGGAAGGGAAGTTGGCTCTATTCTTCGTCCTCCCGAAGGTGTATATATATTTATATCCTGTAGACTCAGTACGGAACTGAAGAGTATGTGTTGTGGGCTGTCCTTCGTGTGGATTCGCATACAGAGCTTACGTATTTGGCTGCAGGCGCCATGATTGAGAGCTCCTTAACTCTGAACCAGCTCACTTCTATTGCCCCAAGTTTTCATTACACAAGCCCACGCCTTCAGTTTGCTGTCCAGGTACGAAGCAAATTCTGTTGTACACAGGAGGAATGACATTATGTCTGCCATTCGAAACATGCCTAAGGCGATTTCGTACGAGCTTACGTACTGTGCTCATCCACATGGTTACGACACTATTGAGGAATCAACTTCTGCTCATCTCTCTGCAACTCGGTGGGGGCTAAAAGGACTGAATTTACTAATCTATTTACATACTTAAGGCCTACTGATACATCACTAACACATCAGTTAAGTCCACCTGAGATATCAAAACCCTTTGACAAGGCCGTCCGAGATATCACGTATCTTATTTATACAGATCGATCCTTAAGTTGCCTTAGCAACAGTCTTTCGAATCTTTAGAATACTCAAGACGATGCCTTTCTTACGATTCTAGGTAAAACCAATTCTTTTGCTTATTTTGTGCATTTATTCAAAACTTCCCTTGTTAGTATTGCCAACTAACTGAATTGCTAATTACGTAGCACTTTTTACCCAAATTACGCATTTTACTCTGTAACTCTGTAACAAGCATCAACAAAAATACTCAAGCATCAAACATGTTGCGTAACAAACTACAATTAAAGTTTATCCTACGTATTTTGTAGGCTTCTAACCTAAACTTCGCGAAATTCGCGACATTTTTATCACATTTACTGTTATTAGGCCCTGATATTATGCCGAGGGGTTCCTTATTTTTACTTACTTTTTAGTGAAAAATTCCTTATTTTTCTTTTATTTATGACTTATAAAGTTCCTTATTTCCGACTTTGTCCCCCCCTAAAACACGCTACGACCCCTGTAAACTCTTGCTCATATTCAAAAAGAAACAAATCCTACCGAATTTGCAAATTTTCGACAGCCTGCTTGACTAAAGATGGAAAAAATAGTCCGCCTATCTCCTTCAGGCCACCACAAGAAGCTTATTTACATTATTTACAATATCCGACGTGCATTGATCGTTGTGGAAATAGCAGACGACTGCGACGCGACTCGTGGCCCCTCGACTCTTAGAGGCTATGAGTCGTGTCATAGTCGTCTCCTATTTCCACAACGATTGATGCACGTCGGATATTATAAATAATGAAAATAAGTTTCTTGTGGTGGCCTGAAGAAGATAGGCGGACTATTTTTTTCATCTTTAGTCAAGCGGCCTGTCAAGAATTCGCAAATCGGTAGGATTTGTTTCTTTTTGAATTTGAGCGTGAGTTTGTCTTCTGGAAAAATGCAACAGTTTTGGCAACACCTAGATGTGTGCCGGTGCTCAGCCAAACAAGAACATACTCCTCAGCGGGACCGGCCTTTTCAACCGTATCATTTTGTAGGAAAAAAACAGTATTTTTAATCAAACCTTCACCCCTTGGCATCCCGTTTGCGTAGGAATGGCTGGGGAAGGGGGTATCTTCGTATAAATGGTGGTACAAACAGATGCTTCCCCCATACTCAGAAGTCTCGCACCTCATCACGATGACCACAAGAAGTGTCTAATTAACTGTCTCCGATCATGGTCACCCGCAGGCGCCCGGCTCTTGGAGCGGTACTGAATTATTATATCTGGAGGTATTGCATCAACGTGTGTTTTCCATTCTTGTGGGATGCCACCTGTCCTGATACCTTTCTGTCTTCCTGGGAGACTAGTAGCCAGGACCACACTGTGTTGTCAGTCGTAAAGGAGGGTGATTACCTGCCAATCTCGTCTCTTCAGGAACTCTTCTGTTTCCCATCAGTTAGATGGACCATGACGTTGCACCCGCAGGTAGCGATAGAAATAAAATTCCTCCTCCACAAAGGAGGGACAAAGATCACCAGAGACCTCTTTACAGCACGGTGTTCGCGGTTCCGAAGAAGACGGGGGATTTTTGTCTGATCTTCTCAATCTGACAATATGTCTGCTATTGCCTACCACACGAAGGGAGGCATTTGATAGTATTTAAATTTTCCTTAGAGAATAGGGTGGATCTGTTGGCACATTTCCTGTGTAGACTGAATTTGCTAGCGGACGATTCTCCAGATTACACAGATACAGCTATGGAGTGGGTACTTTGTCAGGAGGTGTGCGATTTGATTTTCGGTCTACGGGGATGATCGGGTGGATCTGTTTGCTATGCCGTTGAACACATGGCTCCCACAGTTTGTTTTGCCACTTCCGAGTGATCTAGCAAGGGTAATGGACGCATGGGGTGGTGTACTTCAAAAGATCCGTGCATCCCTAGGGATCTTCATACTGACAACCCTCCACCGGCCAGAGGTTTGTCGAACTGCTGCCATTACTGATCGACCTACCCAGGGAGTTGCCACATAGGCTAGATCTCCTGTCCAAACACAGAGGCAAGGATCTACACTGCAACTTACCCGGTCTGTGTCTCTATGCCTGGTTACTCTGTCACGCACAGTGTGGCCGACCGCTCATTACATGCCCACAGAGACCCGATCAACCAGGTTTATGAGCTTAAAGGGTAGAGGTGGTCTAGCTGGGTTAAGATATGCGTGGCAGTCCCCTGCAATCCCGTTGTGAGCGACTTGGCTGCGTTCTTCTAGAAACTTTTTGCAGCCGCACTTTCGTTGGACACCTTGACCTTGAATGTTTATCGGTCGGCTCCAATTCCGTTTTTTGAGTTGCATATTCTATGCAGCTTGCTTCATCTAGCCTTCTAAACTAATCTTATCAGGCTCACAGAATACAACGTCTGCATACACGTTGGCCTATACCTGTTTGGGATCTGCCGTTGGTGGGTGGCAGTCTCGTACTACCTCTATACGAGCCTTTGAATTCTGCCTCTATGGAGATGTTGAAAAAAAAAACTATTCTAAACCCTCAACCCATGAACCCTTTCCTCCTTGCATTGTGTACTCTACCTGCCAAGGAGGGACTGATTGGTCTTTCAGCATCCTAAACTTCTGAATTTTGCCCGAGATTGGTTATCGCTGTCACTCGTGCAAAATTGCTCATCGGTGTCGCTTATGTATGATCTTAAGTTTCCCTCTAAGACCCAGGACCCTGAGCAGTTTTCAGTGCCCCTCAGGGTATCAGCATTGTCTCCTTTGGTTCTTAATGAGCCTGAACATCCGCAGTGCCCAGTACGAGCCCTGCGGTTATATCCAGATATATGCAAGGGTCGTATCATGATATTCTTGTCATACAGCTTGGCAGTCAAGTCGGTCTCTCCGGCGGTGATGTCGACTTGACTGTGTGATGTAAATTGGTGTACCTGTAATGTAAATTACGGTAAGTTATGAGAAAGGATTGTTTGTTTGCAATTTTCGTATTCCTGCTGTTATGCGGTGAGACATCCATCATCTGGAGGGTTTAATTCTGCAATATGATTGGAGGTAAGTATTTCCCAAATAGAAATTATAATTTTAGTAGTACAAATTGCTCTTTGTTGTGTTACCATACTTGCCTCCAGTACTAAGTACCCGCCTGATCTGCTCTCTTGTTTCACCTATGTATGGGCTTGAGCTGTGAAACATCTTACTATTGGTTGGCTCAATTCGACCCCTGACCAAACTGCTCTCCATAAATTCGGTCAAGGTCTATTTGGCTTGATCGGTTCGATACACTCTTACTTATAGCTATTAAGTGTGTTTTCTTTCCTTTTTTTTTTAGACGAAGCCATTCGTTGTGTTACATCCATTAAGTGTGTTTTCAAATCAACCTGAACTATTACGCCTCAATGATAGTGACATTCTCCAGTGTCCTGGATTTGTATCCAAATTACCAGTTAGCTCCCGTCATCAGCTTTTGGCATTCATGTATGTTCGGAGTGGTATATTACAGAATGCTTGTTAGTCATTTGTGTTCTGGCTAAATATTTGCGGTAATAATATTGTTTTTGTTTAAAGGTCACTTCTTGAAACAACAAAACCATACCTTATCAATACAACTCGTATTCCAGCCCTGCAAACTTTGTGTTTGTTAGCATCTGCAATAGATACAAATCAGGACTTTTCAAGGTAACTCGCCTCTTTTGGCATTATTAAGTGATAGCTTCAGATCTAACCCATCTACTATATTATCACGCTTACAGCTGGGATCAGGCTCATGGTATTAAAGCATGTAGTCCCTATGTCCCAATGAACATATGTATTGTACTTGGTAAAGTGTAGAAGGAATGATTCATTAGCCTGGCCATTGGAAGGTGTAGAGGGGGAGGGTGGGTAAACATAAATCGGGTAACTGGCTTTGGGAGATAGGTTAAAAGTATAAAAGTTAATAGGTTGGGGGATGAGGGACTGACTAAACCATCATACCAAAAACCCTTTTCCACCCAGTTGCCTTGATAAGTTAAAAGTATTAAAAACAACAGTTGTGGTGGGGTGGGGGGGGGGGGGATGCATTAAAACATCATACCCTATACCCCCACTATTCCAGTTTGACCAGCTGTACATGCGCAGGCTCCACCTGGTAATAACCTAACTTATGTACTATTTTACTAAGTAAATTGCAAGATTAAGTGAGAACTGAACGAAATCGTGTTGAAAGAGAAACAAACCCCATGTAATTGAAGAATGTTCAGTTTTTCAATGTGTTTAATCCTTTTTTTTTTTGAAGAGACAATAACGCTAATCCTTGACTAACTATTTGAGCTTATCAGTTAGCTTAAGGAAAGGTCAAATAAATATGGTGATAGTATTTGTTTTTAATGCTTGTACCAATTTGGACATCACTGTTGGATATCACCTTTAATGCTTTGCTACTTACCTGTTAACATGTTAGGATATTTACTCAATATTTTTTGCCTACTTTAATGTTTTTGTAAAATAAGCTTGCATTATATGTGGTAAACACACATCTGCTGTGATCAGAATGATTTATGTTTAGAAAATGTAGTAGACTAAGATGATTGAATTTTCACCATTATTTTTTTATTGAATTGTTGCAGACTTGTATGTGATAGTTGGCTTGAAGTGCAATTTCCTAATCCGTCTGATGGACAAGAGATTATCATGAGAACTTTGAGTCTTCGACAATTATGGACAGAGATTTTACAAGAGAAAATACTAGGTACTGTAATGGGTTGGCCTCTCCTTCATTGCATGTGTCCTCATGTCACTTGCAAACTTCCATACTTCTGCACATTAGCATCCCTGTTGGGCACATCATCACGTTGTTGTCATGTTGAATAACATGCACATTTTAATGCTATATTGGTGTGAGCATCAATTTGTTGTTTCCAACCCTGTCATAACCTGTAATGGCTCAGAAATTGGAAGAGTAATTGAGCGTTCATGAGTTGTGTGAAGGAGATTAAATATAGGATAACAGCTCGCTTTATAATTTGTTGTGTGTTTTATAGCTATCTCAAAGTTATAAGAGTAATCTTTGCGGAATTTGGTGTTCATGTTCTTTTTTTTGGTGGTACTGTAGTATCCAAAGATCCATCAAGAGCCTCGGTCTCCAAGAAGAAATCTGTGCAGGAAGGAGTATTAGGCATGCAATTAGTTGACTTCTTGCATACTGAAGTTTTTTACTCGATCCGAAGATTGTTGGCTGCTGACTTGAAAGAACTGTACGTTGGGCCAGAGAGCTTTATTAATCAACTGTTGCCAGAAACTGTATTGGGACAAAAAGCTAAGCTGCACACCAAGAAAGGAGGCATGCAGATTCGTGACTTTCTCATTTACAACTGGTAAGGCGGTATTTATCTAGCCGTAAAAAAAATTGTCATTCGTTTGCTACAGTATGTGACTACATGGTAGAGTCTATCACATATTGTGTATTGTTTTTCAGCTTTAGTATCAAAATGGGTCACTATAAATGTAACCATTCCAACTATTTTAACAGAGAAACCTATGGAAGAACGTTGACCCTATTTTCCGAGTAAATCACAACAAACATTGCTTTTGCAAATTTTCGATCAACCTCTCTTCAGTCTCTTGTTGGTAGCAGTGTCTAGCAACCATTCGTCTTGTTCAGACAAATATTTTGTCAGGAACGTTTGTGTTTACATTGGGATCTGGATCGCGCTCTGCTGCATGAGATTTTGAATTCGGCACTCTCCACCACTGCTCTTTGCAATGCCCACTGGTGTTTCACTTCTCACTGAGGTGTTTCGTTACGGAGGGGTGGACGAGCTGCATATTGGGGAAAGTCTGGGGTTGTAGGTTCATAAGGGGTATTTTGTACTGCTTGATAAAGGACTCCAGTGCCCTCAGGTGTTGATCTCATCTTGAGTGGGGCCAGGAGGGTGGGTGTTTTCTTCCAATCAATAGCACGCTTCCCTAATTTCACAAAAAAAGTCTGTAACATTGACGCTCATTACTATGGAACACTGTATTAACTTTACCTCCAATATGGAGAATTTTCACTCTATTGGAGGTAAATTTAGCATGCTTCGTGTTTGCATAATGGGTAGCAATGGCGTTCTTTTAGACATTCGAACTGGTCGCTGTTATGAAGGAGGCGGACGTATCTGGAGGCAAAAGCTGTTGGGGATGATTGCTGTGAATTGCCTACCTAACTGTTTACACATGTTTAGAATTCTAGCCTATGAAACTAACCCAACCATGTAAACTCTGAGGCTGTTTCCGTGGGACTGTAGGTAGGATTGATTACATTGGTTCTAATACTGGGACCTAATACTAAGTTGACGTTAAAAGGTAGTGCAATCCACAACACGAAGTAACATTATGCGACAGTGCATCTTTAATACGTATGCAGATCTGGTATGCAGTTAGCAAGATCATGGTATAGTCTACTCATTAGGACCAGGACCATCCATGCATGGAACGTGCCCAACGTTTATAATCTGGTCCAACTTGCTTACGATTCGGTAACAAAACACTTGGGCGTCGTCATCACTTTACCCTTCAGCGACGATATATTGTTCTTCTCCAGACAGCTCTTAAAAGCCCGATGAATGATATATTGTCAGCTCAATTCTAAGCCCTGTTAAAAAAATAAATAAAAATCCAATTGTTTCTATCTGAAATATTTTGAAACGTATATGTTAGTCAATTGAATTTCAATATCATTTTTTTATTACATTAATTCATGTTTTTGTTGGCATAGTCACCAAAACTGACGTGAAATTGCTTTTGTTTGCCGAAAATAGCCCTATGTTCAAACGATCATATCTCCGGAACAACACGACGCACAGCCGCATCTTGGTCACGTTCAACAAACACGCTCGCCGCAAGTAACCACTCGGCACCTACCACAGGGTGTCCGGAACAGAAGTTGCCTCGTCCGTCATAATCTCATGGGCGCATTAGTTAGCTACTGACGACATGGACCACATCTCCACATTACACACAGTCGCAACAGGCGGCCACCCGACGTCCACCTAGGGGCATCCGATACAAGATTGCCCATCGCCTATCTGACCGGGCACGTTACTCAGCTACTACCAGCATGGGCCACACGGCCCGACTGCACGTGCCCACAACACTCATACCTTCGGTTCGCATGACCGGATTATCATCCGGAGCGCCTTGTCATGTACGTACACTATTGGATAGCTTATGGTCCCACCGCCATTGGTGACGAGGTCTGCTTAAGCATAAAAGGCAGGTAATGATGTTTTTGTCAGCACACAGAAACATTAAAGTATCAGGGCCACCTGGTTGATTTTTGTTTGTATTGCCTACACGAAAACATAACATTACCTTTACCCGCCCGGCCTCCCCTCCGCGTTACCATGATTACCGCTGAGAGGAAGAAAGATGAAGCATCGTCCGGATCGGATGCTTTGTAAAGGCTGGCCGTCGAAAAAACTTCGTTTTGCAAACGAACAATTTTTTTTTCTCTGAGCGCATCCAAAACTGCAAAAAGACCTCGGTCTTAAAACCTTCCCCACTTTTTTAATAATGGACTTAAACGGCCAAACTCTTCACCATTTAATAGTCTGGAACAATATCTACCTCTTGAGGAAGCCCAAATTTGAAATTTCCATCCAGAAGTTTTACAATCCACAGTTGAAAAACTCACGAAGCCAGACGCAGCGCTCATCATTTCCAGCCGCCATTATTGTAACTCAATGTATATTTACTATTTGCTTTTATTATTCTTTTAGGGCAAAAAGCCCTAAAACACTAGCTTAGTTGTGAATTAGGAGGGGCTGCCTTTGGTACTTAACCTCACATACATGTGGATACAGACAACCATTTTAAGTGTGATATTTTTTTATTATGTTTGAACGATCGCAAGCCTTATGAAAAATTTCCACTAAGATCAAAAATTGTCTCTTAAACTTTAAAGTTAAGCATCCAAATTAACTTCATGCGTTTTAGCATCCAACTGAGCTAGATTATTTATCTATCTATTTAACCTTTTTATATTTTCTTTTGCCCCCAGAAACGCTACCATTAGTCCAAAATAATTCGACATCGGCATTCTAACGGACACGAATTTTAGTGTATATATGTTTGTTTTAGTTCTCCTCTAAAACCCGACTGTGACCATCCGAAGGTTTCTACTAGCTTGTCCTTCTATTAAAAACAATATTCTTATAAAGATCTGTTCCAAATCAATCCGAAAGTCAAACTGTGCATAAAACTTCGAATCCCCCTCCCCCCCCCCCCCCCCCAACTTAGTTGTGGTGTATAACACTGCAGTTTACAGTTAAAGCTTGTTAAATTTTATAGTAATGCTTTATGCATTACCCAAACCAAAGTACTAAGCTTTAACAAGAGCCTATTCACGATGCAATCATGTAAATATTTATTTAATAGTCAATATTTTAAAGTAAAGGCCTTTTCCCGAAGTTCACTTGAGTAAAACTCAAATTGGCCTACCTTTACATGTCCCTACTCCTTCAAACGGCTCTGCACCAAAACCCTTTGCCAAACCTACTTCTCCCACTTTCCATTGTTCCCCTGGCCCTCAGCCAATCAGACCCCCGCAGCTCTCCTCGGCGTCCACGCTTTGGTCGTGAGAATCCGCTGCTCCAGCATAAAAAGCCCTCACACCCCTCCCTCCTTAGCACAGCTCACAGATCTCTCAAACTAGAAGGGTCACGCCAGTCGGGAGTGGACGTCACGTCCGTAGGATGCCATGCCAGGCAAAATGGTAGTGGTTCGTATGTTTATAGTTTAGCTTTAAAAATTTAATTTTGGACCCCCCCAAGTCTAAATTCATAGTTTAAAACTTAACTGTAACTCTCTAGCTTAGAAGAAATTATGGAAGTGACAGCATACTCGGCATATTTGGTCCCCCACCCCCATAACGTCAGAGTGGTTCTCTTACTAAAAACCAACAAACTCTGTCTTGTTTATTTTACATCTAAGTTTAATCTAAACATTGACGGTTTGATCTTTGTGTGGGATTCATTGAATCATTCACTGCAGACATACTTTATAAGTAGCCGCGGCTTTTATAATTTGACGAGTTGACTTAGAAACAGCAGCTCTGGGAAGTATGATCCTTTGTTTTATCACTTAGAAACAAAACTGTGAAACAGTTGATCTTCATGCGTGATTGAAACATACTGTTTGATAGATTGCAACCAGCAGAGGCTGTTCAATCTTGCGGACCACTCAAGTGAGCGTTCAGTATTGCTTTTTCTACTTGAAAATTTAATTGATTGTATATTCAAAACACAAGTGTCGTTTTGTAGTATCGTTTGAATTACGCAAATGTAAATTCAAACTAGTTGCTTTTTAATAATTTATTCAAAAGCTTTTCTTGCAAACTAAATGTAAAGTGTGCTTTCAATTCCCTGTTGTTAGGAGTTTTAAACTTCAGTTCGTTTGCTAAATGATTAATTGTTTAAGTGTAAAATAAATATGTAGCCCATCTTTAGTTTTAGCTCTTGATAAACAGTTAAATTCCATCGTTGGTGGCAGTGAATACCAGTAGTATTAAGGTTAGGCCCCTTTTAGTAGGACCCGACGCTCCATCCCCCATGCTGGGACTGTAGCCCATGCTGTGCTTATGCCATAAAAGTCGATATAATCACCGCTGAACCTTAAACTGAATCTCCGTGTCAAACCAGGAAACAGGGGGTGTTACAAGCACCTCAGCCGTCGTAGCGTCCGCCGTTTATATAGGGGGCCTTTTATATAGGGGGGCTTTTATAGGGGGCCTGCGCCGCGCATATTAGCCCATTGGCCCTTGTCACACCCGCTGTGCATTTGTCAGTCAATCCCTCGCTTCTTTTGAAAAAACACTCAAACTTGCTGTAATTCTGTCGGCTTACCCCCTAACACTGTTTGGCAAATAACTGTTTGAGTTTTGGCCGGTGCCTCGCATTTCTACCAGTTATTAGGTTTATGCTACTAGCAGAATCACGTCAAATCACTACTTTCTGTGTTCCTATCGTGACTACATAAGTGCTAAACTTTAAGGCATTAAGGACCTTTTTGCTTGAGTTAGGTGGAGGCGCCAAATCGTCCGCAGACGACCTAGGTACCGGTCGAGGTGTCGTACTTAATTAAGTATGCATTTACAAGTTCCGGTTCTTTTTTTTTAGTTCGGGACACAAATTTCTCAAGTGAGACGAAGAGTTACACTGATAACTTTTTTTTTTTTAATGGGCTGCATACCTGTTAAAGCCAAGTTTTGTTCGTGTAGTTTGCATCACATTAACCATAAAATCCCATCCAAAACAATGATGGACTAGGCATAATACGTTATTGCTGTTTGTTTAAGGATGTCAGGACTTTATTATTATGATGTTGCTTCGTATTTTTATTAACGTTTCACAACCCCTTCAACTCTGCACAGAACTATTTTATGTATTATCCGATTTTGAATCAGTTTTTTTTTGGTCATATTGTCTCCTTGTGTCCCACTTTCTAATTTACTTTTGCCGATTCGTATCTCATGAGGAAGATAGCACTAGGATAACCTTGAAATATCAATTCAAGGTCATTCCTTTTTTTTTTTCATGTAAACGTCCCCATCACACCCATAATTACATTTCTATCATTATTATTCTCTCATTAGCCATTCACAGGATATCGGCTCGTAACACTTTAGTTGCCTCACCCTGTATACCTACCTTCGTGTGTATACCTGTCAAATATTTGCCAAGATATTGTGATGAATAATATCTTTCTGTTACTACGAAACTTTGCATTACCTGTAAATTTAGCATATTTATTCTCAAATGCTTTTCCCTCTGGAGACTTTAATTTAAACCATACACCAGCTAGCTCGTTAAGCCTGAAGCGTGCATGCAAACTCACGTCCACACAAATATATATGCCCTCTATGTCCCTCTATGCAGAAGGCGTGGAAACATCATCTTTTATTCTCGTCTCCCGTCTACCACGCTTGCACTGTGTGCATTGTAAATCATACCGAAAGGTGAAAGGGAAATCCGAAAGACGAAAGGAACACCGGGAGTTTAACATCGTCTTCAAGAAGGGCGCCGAAGACCCATGGTGGCGAGCTGCTGTTGCCACCTTTGCCATGTCCTCTCCCGCAGCCGGATGGCCCCGACTCCCATGCTCCGGCTGGCTTCCTTCCATCGATGCCTGATGTTTGTCGTGATTCGGCAATCGTTTAGATGACCGAGTGTTCTTCATTCCCGTCTATGGTCGGTGTGCATGACCATTGAAGCCAGAAATTGGTTACTAGGCAACGTTTGTCACTTTCACCTGGGCATCGATTTGCTGGTATGCTGCCTGCTGTGGATCGTTACCGCTTAACTAGCTTCAGCGTCTTGCTGTACCCATCCTCCATCCTGTCGGCTGGCCTGGACTACTCTGCCATCAACCCGCCACCTCAACCACGGCACCTCAACACTGACCAGCGGATGCCGTAGCAATGCAGCTTTACTCTTCTGCTGTCAACATTGTGGACATCACGTTTTCATGAACTTCATAATCTTCTTCCCGCAAGCTGGATCATCACTGAAGCAAGAATTCATCATCATACTGAACCCATTGCTGGTTCATGACATATATTCCTGCACATATGATGGGAAGGTTTGCTGAGAATCAACGCATCTATCCAGACAGCGTCTTTGGCCAGCCTCGTCAGATTTGCTGTTAACACACCGTTGACGCCTTCTGTCCTTCACGTGTGCCACTCGAGGCTAAGACTCTATCGTCATCAAAGTCAAAGGATTCATCTCTTCAAGAACTCAGTGATTTCCCTTTTCACAAGCTGGATTTTCATCCAAGGTCAAGCAGCAATACGGCGGACCAAGAAACTTGCTGTTTTGCTGAATAAATGGCGGTCGGTTTACTCACCAATTCAGTAAAAGACGAATGCATCTGAATATAAAGCTGAAGTCAACCGGGAAGTGATAATGACAATCTACCGCCTACCAAGGTTCAATGCCACTCGCTCGGCATCAGCATATCGCCTCACCCATTCACTCTTCTGCTAGCCGGTCTCGACTGCTTTGCCGTCAACCTGCCGGTGACGCCTGCTGTTCGTCCTCGTGAGCCATTGGAAATCGACGCTCAACCTTTAACGTCAATGGATCGATCTTTCCATTAGCTTCTTGTTTGTTTTACACAAGCTGAATTATCCTCAAGCATTTGTTGGCAGTTAACCAAGCCACGATGTCCTGAATTATTTTCAATTTGTGCTGTTTAAATTGAAGTCAAGAATCACAGGGAAATGTTGTAGTCCGTGAGTAATGGCAGCCAGTCTTGGTTGTGCAGCCTATCTTGCGATTTTCGCTGTTATGCGCCGCCACCTTCCAGTCAAGATGATGGACGCGCTAATGCGAAAGCGGGATGAAAGGGAAAAATGACAGTTACACCAGACATACAATGGCATCTCAAGGAGAAGTGAAAGAAAGCAAAGCATTAGAACATGATTTTGTTGGAGTAATCAGCGTGAGTTTAAGCATCTGAATTAGTAAAGTGCTTATCATACTAGGCCCTAGGAATAACAGTTACATCACAGCCCGTATCCAATTCAAGTGTAGATTTGTGACCATTAAGCTCACAATGTATACTGCACTTACTGGATTTGCAAACTGTTAAGACTGTCAAACTTTGTTGGCGAATTCCAAACTGTAGTCTGAAATCTCATAAGAGTCAGAAATTTAAGTCACTGATGGAAAATACCGGCAATCGGTGTTTACTGTGGCGAATGTGAAACATGGAGGTACGGTTTTTTCAAAACACTGTTTTAAAAACAGTACACTTTACCACACATAAATGAAGTAATGTCCACTTGAATTTTTGATGGAATTGGTGGAATTTTTACAATATCATGCTTGTGTTTTATGTTTTAAATTTGCAGCATTGTTGCATGCACTGCTGATCTGACCACGGTGTGGCAAATTTAAAACATAACACACTTAACCCAACTTAAGATTTTTGGCTTTATTCCTGAGTGACAAGGGCGAAACGAATACGGTTTCAGCAAGCGAAATAGCAGAAACGTCTGCTTGTGTGGGGCTCCATTCTACTGAATGGTTGACACCCAGGCCTAGGATAATCAATATTATTCCTGAGTGTCTGCCCTATGACTCGTCAACTTTGGACTTACGCATGATACGTAAATGTAGTTTGGAGTCGCATATTTGACATTTACAGCATTTAAATTTGCAGTTACCGCGCACATGACCAAAATTACTGCAACAATGGCACTGAACGTTGCATTTAGACCCTTTAGGCTGTTTAATTTTAATGTTAACCAGCACTATCAAACAAACCAGGTCCTACTTTGATCCTACTTTTGGGGAAAAAATGTTACTACTAAATTTATTAAACAAAAAAACCCGCCCCCCCATCTCCTGTAATTTATTAAATGGCCCAAAGTTAAGAAAAATTATAAGTGCCATTGTAGACAATCACAAAATATATGCAGTACGACAACTGTTCTTTAGGTCATCCAAAAATAACAAGCTTAAAGGGGGGGGGGGGGGTTACGGTGCTGTGTACGTCTGTCTCTCATTCATACCCAGATGGTCAGCGCAATCCGCGGCATTGTAACACGTGTTGTTAATGTGGTAGATGTGCTTAGGTTTTAACAACACCTTTGCTAAGTGAATGACACAATCTGCATACTGTTGTTACAAAGATATGAACAACCTGTTGCATGCGGTAGTCCTTTACTTTCTATTTCCATGTTGGGTTTTTGAGAAAGAAAGTGACTTTTGAGAGCATTGTTCAAGACCAGCCCATTTTTGTCATTCGTGGGCAAGTTAACAAACAATTTAGAAGGTCAACACAAAAATGTGGTGACCAAAATCCCAAAGGTAGGTGCATCAGTACCTGGCTCTGAAGATATTTAACGAAAACCACAAGTCTATGCGCAAGAAGCCCAACATCTGGGTCCTGCTTATAAAATAACTAGAATATTTGATGTTCATTAAAGTTATTTTGGGAAAAAAAATGATAAAATAAAAAAAAAAACTTGGTTACTTTGCCCCTTGTGGAAGAGGCGACTGCCTAGGAACTTTTGTTTAATGTGGCTTTAAACATACTTTGTTTTACTTATTTCAGTCTCCAAGATGGTTCGTGTCAAGAGTATTTGCAGATCCACTGGACATGCCCATTGTGCAATGAAACTATGGTTGTATCTGCTTTGGAGAGAGTGCAACATGAATTGGAGTGCAAAGAAGGAAGAGAAGAGCCTGTTACCAGTAAGTTGCAAATTTGCATTATTTTAGTTCAGAATTGATTTTGTTTTCTAGGTCAGTGTATCATAATTATTATTTTGTTCATGGTCTACCTGTTACATGCATAAAGATGACGAAATGTGCACAAAACAGTCGAGTTTGATTGACCAAGTGGAGAACGCTGATTTCTCAGTACCTTTACAGTTGACCTTCCTTATCTGTTAGCAGTTTTTGTTCATCCCTAACTCTTTCAATACAGCCATAGCTTCGTATATAAAACGTTTTTCAATTCTCTGTCATTCTTTACAATATTTCATTATAGTTATTAAATTAATTCAACATCACGACACCATTACCCCAGCACTGAGACCCATCTTAACAACAAGTGTCGCGAATTGGGACCTTTTCCTGAAGGCTGGAAGCTGACCAACTTTACCCCAATACACAAAAAAAGAAACTAAAAGTGATCCTATAAATTGTTGGCCACTTTGCCATACCTTGCGGCTACAAAGGTGGTCGAGTTTGATTGACAAAGTGGAAAACGCTGATTTCTCAGATGCCGATCAATATGGATTTGCCAAGGGAGGTCTTGTGCCACAAACCTTCTAGATGCCAGAGACGATTGGACGTTTTATGGGCTGCTCGAGCTGGATGGCTGGCAATGATGCGTTTTTCACGTTAGTGTTGCTCCTCGTTTCATGCTGATGTTGGTTGTCACTTGGGGGGTATCCTTTTGACATTATCTACAATGACCTCAGTGATGCCTTTTGGGAAGCTGTGGTTGCAGTATACTTATCTCTATCATTCTTAATATTGGTCCGTTACCTAACTTTTTTAAGTTCAAATCTTCAAAAGTTTGGACAACAGTTTTGTTGCATTGCAAATATTCGGCAAACACTTAACTCTGGATTTTAACAAGCACAACTCATTCGTCTCAGACGTTACTAGAATATTAGAAGCTACTTTACCTGCATTGGCTTTTTCTTTCGTTTTCAGGTGCGTTTTTTAGTGTTTCAACCTCTGATCTTTAAAGTCGTGGATTTCACTGGGAGCTTTTACTAAATCCATTAGCCAATGTGCTCACAGGATGCTGGTGTTTCCGGGGTGTACTAAGTGGTGAATGAGTTGGTAGGCTGGGGGATGGACATTCATGAAAATCGCACCTTCGGTTTCTAAGTGTTTAATTGCTATGGATTCTAATGCTCTTAGGTTGGTTATCAAACTTGGAGTTTGAAATGAGAAGTGTGGAGGTTTAATCCCACCGAATCGGGTGTTATGTTTGCATGTGATGTGTGACTATGCCATTTTTGAAGTCATGGTTTTTAGTGACTGTGATGTGTTCAAGAAGTTTCACGTTCACTCCTCTCTTTGCCGCTCATTTATAAACTGCATGGAATTTTGTAGATGTCTGCTGGTATTCTTGGGATCTGATACCGCTAGTTCACTCCTAGTTTCATTTTGGAGTTTTTTGGGTTCCTCGAGCTAGGTGGCTGGTAATGATGTATTTTTCTGTTAGTTTTGCTCCTTGTTTCATACTTGTGTTGGCTGTCGCTTGTGGGAGAGTGGTGTGATCATACGGTTTCGTTTTCTCTGTTGGTTTTGGCATGTGTAATTGATCCCTCTTACTCGTTGCTACCACATTTGAAAGAAGCACGGATTGAGTGTTTTATATAACCCCAACATTTTGTGTCGAGCCAAGATTCTTTGAAGGGTTTCCAACGAATCCTGGCACAACACAACATTTATGGATCTTACAAAAACTCAAAAAAAACTGATATCCATGCTTCTCTTACAACAGATTCGCCTTACTAGAAAATGACATAATTGGAAGAACGTATACCGTATAACGGAAAGTTGTCTAACACTCAATTTGTATAATGGAAAATCGTCTAACAGGAAATTCGTATAATGGAAAATCGTCTAAAGTCTGTACCTCGCTCGTGCTGCCGCTCTTGCTGCAGCTATACATATAACATCAGAAACCACAGGTATATTATAGTCCAGTTACACGTTTATCCGTTATATGATTATCCATTATACTATATTCTGTTTAGATGATTTTCCATTAAACGATATTCCGTTTAGATGATTTTCCATTATACGATATGCCGTTTAGATGATTTTCCATTACACGATATTCCGTTTAGATGATTTTCCATTATACGATATTCCATTTAGATGATTTTAGAAATTTTTTATTTATGCAGATTTTAATATCTATTCACAAGATATTAACCCTTAGAATACCTAGCAATCAAGCACTTTGAAACCAAAGGTGTGACTGTCATGCACATCCATCCCCCAGCCTACCCTTTCATTCACCTCAAAATCACATGCCTCCTGCGAGCATGCTAGCTAACGGACCGAGTAAGAGCTCCCATTGACTGTAAAGATCAGTGTTGAGGCTCTCACTAAAAAAAAAACGAAAGCAATACCTATGTAGGCAAAGTAGCTTCTAATATTTATAGTATGCCTAAAGAAGACGAACGATGCTGTGCTTGTTCACATCCAGTTTAAGTAAAGGGAATTAGCAATGCAACAAAGTTGTTTTCCGAACTTTTGAATAAAAGTGTTTAAAAACTTTTAGATGTTTTTTTGAATTTCAAAGTATGAAACCACACATTTTATAGCTGACATACACAAAAAAAAATGCACATTACCTGTTTTTTATAGCGATTCCCTCCTTTTGAGCTATTATTCCCGTAGAAGCTTGAAAGTTGGGTTCCCAGCCGGGCTTGTACTACTGCGCACGTGCAAGATTGGGCTGGCTATATATACTCGGCGCAGCCGTCCGATGACATCATTTCTCCTAGTGTGCTCACGATGACGTGACCGCCTTGAGCTCTCTCCACTCCATCCTCTCCTTCGGATCCGCTGGTCCTCAGGACGCATCCCATAAGACGTATCCTATAGGATTCAGCTTCATCATCCCATAGGATTCATCCCACTCGAATTTGTTCATAGGATGGCTCCTGCCAGGATGCCCTCTACTGCTAAGGATCTTGTGGATGTCCCGGTTGAGGCTTCAATCATGGCCACCTCTATTCCAACTTTAGGAGCAGTTAAACGGAGGATCGATCCGTCCTCTCAACAGACAGAGTTACATCTGCCTCTTCAAGATCCGCCGGTGCTTAGGACCGGCTGCCTTCTCCATCTTACATTTTGCATCCTGTCTACCTGCAGCCAAAGGATGACCTCACCTAGGATGCCCTCTCCTGCCAAGGACCTGGATCTCCCAGTTGTAGCTCCGCTCCCGGTACCTCTGTTCCATCTTCAGGAACGAACAGGCAAAGGACCAATGCGTCCTCTTCACACAAGAACTTCGACGATCCTACAGGACCAACTGTCCTCACTCCCTCTACCGCCTACGTCCGCATGCGCTTCCATCCACGGGATGGCCTCTACTAGGATACACTCTTCTACTACCAACCTTCTGAATCTCCCAGTTGTAGCCTCGCTCCCGACTACCTCTGCTCCGTCTTTAGGAGCAGACAGGCAGAGGAACAATCTATCCTCTCCACACGGAACCACCGGTCCTCAGGACCAGCTGGCCTCACCACCCTACGTGTCGCAACAAAGTCCGCTGAAAATCAGGTTACGTATAGCCTATCCGGCTGCAGCCAAAGAATGGCCTCTACTAGGATGTCTTCTCGAAAAAAAAAAAAACGTTGCTCTGTCGTCATCATCAACAGGACACCCAAGATAGGCGTCCCTCGACTCGTCCTGTACTATCACTCACGTTCATTCCTGCAGTGTTTCCTGCACGTCCGTCATCACACCTCCTTACCTTCAGCATCCTGTGGACGAACCTGGTGTTGATACTCTGTAACTTACATTTTAACTGCGGAGGCGCAGTTGGCTCCGTTCCTATTTTCTCAAAAAAAAAAAAAAAAAATACGACATGAAGGCTCTGACTCGACAAGCAGTCGGCTTGGGACCCGTTCCCACTTCATCTGTTGCCTCTTGTCAGTCCGCAACCTGGTCCTCATTCTTCTACACGCTGTACTGTGTACTACCTTCAACACACGTCGACACCGTCCTACGCTTCATATTTACATCAACATGGATAACACCATCTTTCATCCAATTACAAACAATAACGAAGCAACGACGTCTTGCCTCCGATGGTGGATGCAACAAACTCATACCGCCGTCCCGCGGATGGATGTTACCTCCGCCGTCCCACGGATGTACGTTCCTTTCATTCCTGCTTCAATGGTGGCCGTCCCGTTCCCCACGTTCCCCTCCGCATTCCACCGTCCCGCGGATGAACGTGACCTTCATTCCTAGTTCAGTGGTGGCCGTCCCGTTCCCTACGTTCCCTTCTGCATACCTCCGTCCCGCGGCTGAATGTTACCTTCATTCTTCTTCAGTGGTGGACATCCCGTACGCCACAAGTACATCAATGGGACTTCTTTGTTCTGTTATGGACAGTTCCTCTTTGTCTGTCCCAAGTTCATCTTGCGCTGCGGCCGTCCCTTTGGGATCTCTCCCATCCTCCGTTCCCCTTCCAGGGTCACTCAACACTTCGTACTACGCTAGCCGCCGTTCCCCTTGGCTCTTGTCCAGGGCGGCTCGTGTCATCGTTGTATCTGGGAGACACGCAGATCAGTTTGGATGAGCACTGTTCCTCATCCTCGGCCCCCTTCCCCACTGCGCATTGCTTCTGCGTAGCCTTCTTGGATTGGGCCGTTTCAACGCCTACTATTAGCTTTCGCCTTCCTTTCCTCCGACATTGGATGCTGTTGCTTAAGCCAAAGGATATGCTATCCCTCCGCGCTGTCACCATCTGCGCATCCTACTGCACAGCCATCTTCTCTAATATGTACTCTGACACTGCAGTCCACTTGTCTTTCTTCGGACTTCAACCTATGCAGCAGTGCTAATCACTGCTCCCTTACAGGTCCAATCCCCGTGCCCCATCCTCCATTCCTTCATCCCTATGTTCCTGCATTCGAACGTCTTCACGTCCCTACGTTCGTTCCTACGTCCCTTCAACTTTGAATGTTTGGGACGTTCTTTTGAGACGCTCTCCTGCAGCCAGTTTTGGCCTTGGCTGGTTGTGTGTGTCCCTCACACGTCCATCCAGGCTTCCACGTTCTTCGTTGCCACCAGCACATCCCAACCTGCGCTTCTTTCCTAACGACACTTCCGTTTTTAACCATCACGTTCTTCATGTCCTCCGTCATTTCCCCTGCTAGACCTAGGTCTGGTAACTGGGCAGGGGGGGGGGGGGTGGAAGGGAGTTGCTTGCACCCCTATGGATCACCAGCATCTTGTCAACACCGATCTACCCCTCTCCTGCAAGGCCTATTCCAACCTCAGACCGACGCTTTGATCCCTCCAAGACTTCCATTCGCATCCTCTGTTCCCATAGCATCCCATCCCACAGCAACACGACCTGCTGTTTATTGTGAAAAGACGCGTCCACCACATCCCACTTGTCTTTGGGACATTTTCTACACCTTGGAGCGTCATTCCTGACACGCCATACGATTCCTGCTACACAAGCAACAGGACGACCATTCGATTACTACCTTCCTTAGGTCCACAAAGACAATCCTCTGTGCTGCCAACGATACATACTTCCATGAGCTCGAACTGATAAACTGTCGTTGTCATTTCCTTCGTGTGAACTATGCTCTGCTCCGTGCACGCAACGCGTGGGTTTCGTCAATTCCTGCATCTCCACCTTGGAGGGCCTACTACTGTGCCCGTTCCCACACTCAACGTCTAAGACTTGCCCCGTCTTCTGCCACAATCCATTCACCACTTCGTCCTCGTCCTGCGGACAAACCTTCATCGCCATCCCTAGCTGCGCTTTACCAAGAAGCTCCTCCACCGGTACCATCCCTACCCTTCTGGCCTTCAATTATTGTAAGCATCCTCCGGACGCAGAAGACACTATTTCTTACTTCCTGCAAATACTTACCTTCAGTATGAAGTATCAAAAACTTACCTTCAGTGATATTGCTAAAACCACCTTTTACGCTATTTACTGCTCGCTTATGAACTAAAAACCCCATTTTTTATGTTCTCCCTAAGCTTTTCTCCACTGCCGCCAGGTGGCGCTGCACGTCCTTACCGACGTCAGCGCCCCCACCAGTCCAACCGGATCACTTTTCGAGCACTCCATCGTGGATGGTTGTGCGAGTTTTTACTGCGTGCTTCGCGAATTAACCAACGCGTATTATGGACTACAACAACGGACTTCGATGTCAAGAAGCGGCTTATTGGAAAGCAGCACAGTGGGAACAGGATCGAAGCACGGCAACGGTCGGTAGACGGTAGGCTTAACGGATACGGCCATGCCGGCGATGTTTTTTGGTCGGCCGGTCGTTGCCGAGGGCAAGATGGCGGCCGAGAATGAAGCTTTTGTGATTCGTGGTTACGGAGGCGTCGTTGCCTCCCGTTCTTCCCCGGGATGTTGTTCGTGTTGAAATATCATTTTTTTCATGCAGATGGTGATTTGTAGAGTGAGCCAGTGGAGTTGTCACCGTCCCGCAAGGCAGGTCCGTGCCGATCCGATGGCGGGCGTTAGGTGAGTGGCCGACGGTGGCGGTAAGTTGAAAACCAGTAAACCAGTAGTGTTGAGAGGATGAATGGGACGACCGCTCCCGGTGGGGAAAATAGCGGTGCGGTTCCTACACTGAGTGGAAAAAAGCCGGCCACGGGCGCTGTCCGTGGTCCGACTATCCCAGCAAAAAAAAAAAAGTTACAAGTGCCGCGTTTGGACATAATTGCAACGCTGGTTGAGCCGAGGGGTGCAAATTGAGGGCGGTTTTTAACCGGACCCACGCTGTCGCCACTGGCAACACGTGTAGCACCATCGGCGACACTCAGTAGCTACTAGACGCTGATGCAGCGGGACACATTGTCGCCGTTCTGTAGCCAGTTGTCACCGGGAAAAGTAGCTGTATGACGCTGACGCAGCGGGACACATCGTCGACGTTCTGTAGCCAGTTGTCACCAGGGTAAGTAGCTGTTATGACGCTGACGCAGCGGGACACATTGTCGCCGTTCTGTAGCCAGTTGTCGCCAGGGAAAGTAGCTGTATGACGCTGACGCAGCGGGACACATCATCGCCGTTCTGTAGCCAGTTGTCACCAGGGTAAGTAGCTATTGTGACGCTGACGCAGCGGGACACATTGTCGCCGTTCTGTTGCTAGTTGTCACTTCGAGGGTGTCACGTGTCGCCGGTGAGCGTGGCTGCTATGACACTGGCGCGGTGGGACCAGTCGTCATGTGTCGCCAACGGTATGGTGAGTGTCTCCATGGGCGTTTGCCCATAGGCCTATGTGTTTATGGTATGTTAGGGTATGTTTACATTAATCGTTATTGCCTCTACATTTCTTTGGTCCTGGAATGGCAGCTGCGTTGGCTCCTGCGGTGTGCATCAAGACATGGTCTCACTGGAGTTTGGCCACTTGGACGGTTAGTAATATGGGTTTGAAGTAGGGTTCTCTCCCCTCCTTTTGCCTTCGACTGTCTTCTCTTCCTTGGGTCCTTAGGCTAAGTGGGGGGGGGGGTGAATCTGATGCCCTTTGGGGTCTGGCCGCTATATGCGGTCGCACGGGGCCACTATGCCCAATTTGGCGAATCGCAAACAAGTTGTATTGTGTATGCATTGTTGCCTCATAAGGTCAAACCAAAACATGTGAATGGAGCTGTAGCTTGTTCATCTGGTTCGAGTAAGAGTTCCCTTGGCTTAAGTATGAATCAGAAGGGGGACTTTAAAGTACATGTTGAAGTTAAATCCAATTAAGTCGGTTTCTGTGGAAACCTGGCACTCGAGGCTCGGTCATCAGCGTAAATTGGGCCTGATAAATTTACATAACTCCAAGGTGGTACATGGATACTAGTGAGTGAAGCCTAACTCTCCTCAGTGTGAGGTCTTCAAGGTAACCAAATCGACTAGGACCAGTTTTAAGGGTATTGGTGCTTTGCAGAGTAAGAAGCCCCTTGAGCTCCTTCACATGGATGTTTGGGGACCAAGTCGCACAGTATCCTTGGGTAATTGTAGATATGTGCTTACTTTACTTGATGATTATTTTCGTTATGCATGGGTGTTTCCCATCTCTAAGGAAAGCGATGTGTTTCAAACGTTTGTTGACTTTCGTGCCAGGAGTGAAAGACAATTTAGCCTCAACTTTGTAAATGTTCGCACGGATCGAGGTATGGAATTTTGTGATTATATATGTAAGTTGGGTATCAGATACCAGCGAACCAATGCCTACTCACCAGCTATGGCTGGAATCGCTAGGCGATTTAACCGCACGTTGTTAGAAGGGGTACGTGCAATACTTCACGAGACTTCTCTGCCACGCAATCTTGGGCAGAATTTGTATGTACGTTCACCTACCTGAAGCATAGGTACCCTCACTCATACTTAGACTTTAGGGTCCCTTGTACATTATTGGTTGATCGAGGTGTATCAGTCAGACATTACGAAGACCTGGTGCAATGTGTTATGTACACTTCCATAAGCCGGGAAGGGATACCCTTGACGTTAAAGCTGGGAGGGGGTATTCATTGGCTATGCGGTAGACACAGTAGGATATAGAGTGGAATCCCCAAACTTACTTGGTCGTTGAAACTAAGCATGTAACAGTTGGTGAGGTTAAGTTATGGGGAAGGGAGAAGAGGTCCTTGCAGTATAGGCCTCAGAGTGTGCCCAAACCCAGTCTAAGTGCAACTACATTTACCTATGGAAAGGGACTTAGTTCGGGTACAGAGTCAGAATCGGATGGTAATTCTAGGGTAGAAGCAGAAGATAAGACTGAGGGCCCACTAACCATTGAAGAAGTTCCTCCACGACCATTCATTCGTAGTAATAGTGTAGGCTCCTCCCCCAAATTGGCTCCTTTAGATTATCAGTATTGGTGTAGGGAAGTAGTAGTCCGTCAGACGGGGCAAAGGGTAGGTAGGTTGGATGTGTACTATCACACCCCAGATGGAATTATGTTCCGCAGTGTTAATGATGTCAAATAATATTGTGTAGAACGGGGATGTCAGTTTGAACCACACTTCGATTTTAGGGGTAGACGAACACCTGATTTCGGAATTGTAGCCACTAGTGGGCAGGATAGTCCTGTTGATTTCAGTGATGCTGCGGCATACGTGTGTATTGTTGGGCCAATTGCCTATGCAGCAGCCATTGCCTCTCCTCACAAGTGTGAATGGGAACGGTCCATGGGAGACGACGTTGCGTCCTTTAAGAAAAGAGGGGTACATAGAGGTTAATGTAACTATAGATATGGAAGTGGGGATGTAAATGGATATATAAGGTAGAAGAATACCGACGGAAGCGTTAGACGTTTCCGCTCCCGACTAGTAGCTCGGGGGTTTTGTCAAGCAAGCGGTGTGGATTTTGATGGAGTATTCAGCCCACTTGTGAATTTTGTTTTAGGTTAGATTCTTTTATGTATTATTGGTATCCATTCTGAAGTGGACAAATGTTGATTTGGATATCCAGTGTGTGGTACGTTGGATTGCAAAACCTGCATGAAAATCCCCAAAGGATTCAAACCTGAGGTTCACCATGGTACGGTGTGGCTATTGCAAACAGCCGTATATGGTCTTCACCAAAGTGGGTGACTGTGATGGGAAGAACTTGAAAAGCCATTAGTGATGATGGAATTTTCTCAGTTCTTGGGACTTACCTGTGTTTATCATTTTGGTTTAGATGCAGTTTTATGTGGATGTTTTGCTTTTGTTAGCCAGAAACGCAACTCTTAGAGCAAATGTAGTAACGTTGCTTGAATCCAAATTCGAACTCACGTCTTTCGAAATAAAAAAAAAAAAAAAAAAAACGTATTAGGTGTTGCCTTCCTAAAAATTGATGGCGTGACAGTAATTCATCAAATCTTACTTTTCGCAACTCACGAAGAGGTATGACGTCGATGAAACGTGTACGGTGCGTGTACCAGTACGTGTGCCAGTTCATGTGTGCAGGTACTGGTGTTCAAACGAGGCGTGACGAAGATGAGACAAGTGTACATTTCCCATACAGGTCACTAGTAGAAAGTTGTTGTATGTAGCTTCTAGAACAAGGCCTGATATTCTTTTGGGTGTTATAATATTGTCCCAATATACCAATGCCTTTACGTCCATTCATATTCGCTTATTGTTGACCATACTGCGATACTTATGTACTGTCAGTACGAAACATTATGCTATTGATCTTTCAAGTGTCACAGG
>JAHWFP010260311.1:0-18940 GCA_023313725.1 Lithobius niger
AGAGGTCCCGGGCTCAACGCTACTAATCCTTTGGATAAGTGGTAATATTAGTAGAACTGAAAGAAAACTTAAGATCCACCTATGAACGTCATTTGCTAGGTTGAGATGAAAACCAACGCATGTTTAGATTTTGCAAAAGTATCGGGTGACATTTATTGTGGGAAGTTAGGCTGGAGTGCCTACTTGTTTACAACAGACAAATGCTTGGATGACGAATTGACAATGCTGCTATTAATCTGTCATTCAACAACAATTACATTTAACAGGAAATGTGTTCCAGGCGACAATTAAGAAGAATACGACTCTGCGTAAAAATACGGGAGCATGCAGGTGAAGCCTAGTTGTTGGCCACTACGTCTTCATATGGCGAACATGACATGTCACGTTTTAAGGCACTTCGGACGGATTAAACACTCGCTTACAAAAAGGCAAAGGCGCAATAGCCTACTTCTCGTAACGGAAAGTAAAAGGCAGGAGGGGGAATCAGTGGATGCACAAGATATCGCTGCCGTTTCGTATTAACGGGGCGTAATGAGCAGCGGTAAAAACCCCTATAGAGCGCACCCTTTTACCTCACGGTTGCTATGAGTGATAGAAAAAGAAGATATTAGCCATAGCCATAATAATTTATATCCACCGCTAACCTTACAGAAGCAGGTCCTCGGAAAATTATGCTTTTGACAATCCTCAAACTCGCAATAGAGTAATCCAAAGTGTTTATACGGGAACCCTCGCTATAACGTTACACTGGTTTGTTGATGCCCGAGGCGTCAACAAACATTGAGTTCAGGAGGCAAGCCAAACTGCATTAATAATTATTAATCGTAAGTTCTTTACCTTAAGACCCTGAAGGATTGAGTTGGCTGAAGAAGCTCCAATCTTGGGGAAAGGCCATCCTAGTCACAAAAACGATAAAATTGCAGCAGACAAGAGTGAAGTCTATTACGGACTCACGGCGTTGATCAGGCGACGTGAGCTAAGACACAGCAGATGGCAGAGTGACATCATAGCAGCAGACGAGAGTGACGTAATGTTCGTCTGTCGTCAGCATCGGACCCGGAACACGTGAGACGCAAGGCAACATAGACATTAAATTGGAGAAAGAAAATTAACATGAGGTTTGATGAAAAATAAAGAATAGTAAATAAATATTTAGTACAACAAACATGCAAAAACATAAAATTATACAACACACACTAATATATGAATAATAGACACTACTGTATCTTGCTTCAAATAAAATTAATCTGCAACAAGCAGAACAGGGTGGAAGAAGAGAGAGAGAAAATTTCTCTCTCTTCTTCCACCCTGAAGCAGAACTAGAATAAGAAGACCAAGGTCGCATGAGATACTTACCCAGTCAAGCATCATCGAGGGTGAAGCGATCAACGATCTCCCGGGCAAGAGAGTTCTAAATTGAAGCGGTTCAACGGAGAGCTGCGATATGGTCAAAGCTCTCTCCTTCATTACTAGGTTGTTATACAGGATACCTCTTGAGAACATAAATGTATGTACAATATACAACACTGTAGGAATGAAATGGATGTTGGCGACTGATACAGATTCCTTTATCTATCAGATTTTTACACCTGATCTGTATGCGGACGTCTTAGCTGATATCCATCTTTATGACACGAGTAATTATCCTGTAGATCATCTTTTGTATAGTGAATCTAACAAGAAACGACCTGGGGTCATGAAAGATGAATGTCCGGCACTACCAATAGATACCTTTATTGGTTTCAAGTCAAAGCGTGGAATGGAAAAGGTCGGTAAAGGTATTAAGAAATGTGTTCTACAAAATACAATCACCCCCAGACCATTTTCTTTCTTGTTTAAATGATCATACATATTTCTCTTTCGAGGAAATAGCACTCCGTAGTTTTTAACATCAAATTTTCAACATAACACAGAATAAACTTTCTTTGAGTACCCAAGACCGGAAACGTTGGGTCGAACCCTGTGGGGTCAAAACACTAGCTTACAGTCATTACTCGATAAAAGCTCACGATGAAGACGATGACACCAATATCGCTAAATGAATACCTTGTGTTCTTTTTTTGTACAGTGTATATATTAAATGTAAATATCACGTTGTAGATAAATCTGTTCGTTCATTTCAGTTTCTAAATGAATACATTGCGTTTTGTTTTTTATACAGTGTTATATCAGATGTAAATATGTCATGTTGTAAATAAATCTTTTTATGTTATCTCAACCATTTGTTCATTCTTTATATGTTTAGTTTATAATGAAACAAACCCTTTTTAGCACTACGAAACTAGTTTATTTCTTGGGTAACACATCACACATTTTCATTTGTAATATCGAACTCATGTGCACATATAAGTTCTCAAATTCATCAAACTGGAAGTTTATGAAATTTTCGTTTTTCTCGATTCGGGCATACATTTCACGATTACACTTTGTCTGCATGAGGAAATTGTTTGCAAGAAAACTTTCTTCTTCACAGTTCAACGTAAAGTTTTGTCTGTAATCCTTGATTCCATTCTTCCCTTCATTGATACTACAGCGTTGTACATTATTTACAGTTAAAATAAGTACAGAAATGTCCAATACCAGCTGCACCAGTACTATGAATATTAAGACTTCTGACCTTCTACCAATACCAGTGGTGCGTTGACATCTATCCATCCATAACTGCTTTTATAGTATACACATATGCAATGTGTCTCACGCATCACTTTTATGGATGAATGAGGTGTGACGTCATGACTGGTAGTCGACTGCGATTGGTTATTGCTCTGATCACCTGAGCTGGTTGCTGTGGCTTCTACTATCAAGATTGACTTCCGGTTTGCATTTCTGTGTTATCCTAGTACACCCGTTGTGCTATGTATTTTGCACACAATTCAAAGTGATACATTTCTCTATCTCTACAGCTATGCTACACAGTCAATTACCCCATTTACAATACTTATACAACACTATTTATACTTCAATAAAGAAACTACACTTTACATGGTTAAGTTCGATGGTCAAAGCCTTCTCCATCTTTGCTAGGTCATTACGTAGTTTATTCGCTGAACAGAAACATAAATGATTTATTTGCGCACAACATCCTTGTAGTGTCTAGCGATTAGGTATATGTAAACCATATTATGTAGGTGGCGCAACTGTTAATAGCGCCATCACCAGGAGCGAGGTAGTCTGGGATAAGTAAACACGTGAATAATTATGATGTGCTAAATTGCGTATTTATTAATACAAAACGAACGATACACGCATATCATTGGCGACGAGTGACGAACGAATTCATGCTAAATAATATCAACAATTGAATCCTGTGAAATGAGGTAGATTACCAGTAGTAAAAAAAAAAAAGCACAAATCATTCAGTATGGCAGTTCAAGTCGCCTCCGTAAGAGGGCTCTAGAAAAAGAGATGACGTACAAAGAACTGGTTGATGCTGGAAGAGCAATCGAAGTAGCGTCGCGTCAATCCACCGCAATTGAGCGACAAGAAACACAAGAATGAAACGAACCGGAAATTTTACAAGCTATGGGGAGGGGACGAAGATTTCAAACAAATAAGCAAAAAACATACGCAGCGAAAGGTGAACAAAAGCTTTGTTTTGCATGTGGCAAACCATACCCACATGTCAATAAACCATGCCCTGCGAAAGGAGCCATGTGTTTTGAATGTGCGAAACAAAATCATTTCGGTAGGGTACGTCAGCAACGCCTTTCAAAGTCGTCTGACACTAATCAGCGACGACTACAGTCTCGACCAAAAACTGACCAACGAGTACAGCACAAAACCGAAAAAATGAGTGCAATCCAGAATGATCTGTCTGACAGTGATGACGAATATACACTGATGAACTTGGCGACGCCACGCAAATCCCCAACGGCTGATATTTTCATAAACGACCGCGACACTCGAGTGCTAGTCGACACAGGCACGCGTGCCGACATCATGCCTGAGAAAGTCTTCGAGCAAAAATTCCCTAATACACATTTAGAAGACTCTGACTTACGAATACGCCAGTGGGAGACTGATGACTTACTACCAATCACAGGAAAATTTTTAGCTCATATTAGGCACAACAAAAACGAGCACAAAATGTATTTCCTCGTCATCCCACGTGATGATGCTGTGCTGCTAAGCTATGAAACGTCATTGAACCTTAGCTTGCTCACGATTAATGCTACTCGTATAGAAGAAACTGATGTCAACAATGAATTCCTCAAAATCCTCAAAGAATTCCCCGAGGTCACAAGAGGCATTGGAAAATTACAGAATTTTCAGGCGAAGATCTACATGAACGACGATATAGCACCGACTGTCAACACACGATATCGAATTCCATTCCATTTACGAGACAAGGTAGAGGGATGTTTAAATTGGTTCTTGAGAATGACATCATCGAAAGAACAACGAGACCAACAACATGGGTTTCACCGATTGCCATCGCCCCAAAAACGAATGGGGACAATCGCATTTGTGTTAACTTGCAAGCAGTAAACGAAGCTGTTCAACGAGAGCGGCACATAACACCCACGGTGGAAGAGGTCATGGCAAAACTTTCAGGAATGGATGCATTCACGCAGTTGGACATGCCCGATGGGTATTTAGAGCTGGAATTAGCGCCAGAATGTCGACACATAACAGGCCTATGGCGTTTTAAAAGAGTTCCGTACGGATTAAGTGTTGCGAGTGACATTTTCCAGAAAGAAATCGAACGAGTGATCGCGCCGGTAAGATCAGCATCTAACGTCAGTGATGATATCCTTATCGCAACGAAACCTAACGACGGTCATGCAGCACAATTATGAGCTGTTTTGCAGTGCTTCAAAGACAATGGCCTAACAATCAAAGAAAGTAAATGTTCATACAAGAAGTCGTCTCTGAAATACTTGGGATTGATTTTCTCAACGACTGGGGTCTCGCCGGACAAAACGAAAATAAAAGCAATAGAAGACCTACGAAGACCGCAAAACGCTTCGGAAGTATGAAGTCCCTTGGGCATGACCACATACTGTGCGCGATTCATTCCACACTGCGCGTCGATCTCCATGCCTCTGCGAAGGTTGACCAAAAACAACGAACCTTGGCGCAGGACAGATGAAGAAGAGAACTCCCTACAACAAATTGTTCAGAGCTTAAAAACCGCAACCACAAATGCATACGGACATAGTTGTCGATGCAGGCCCATATGGTTTGGGAAGCATGCTCATTCAACGCGATGGGCCAGAAGACGAGAACTTTAGTATTATAGCATTTGCAAGCCGTTCCTTAACAGAAGTTGAATCTCGTTACTCACAAACGGAACGTGAGGCATTGGGGGTGGTATGGTCAGTCGAGCATTTCCACATGTATGTGTATGGGATGCATTTCCGCATCATAGCGGACCACAAACCACTTGTGACAATTTTCCACAGGAGGGGTCAATAAACAACCGCCCGAATTGAACGTTGGTGGATTCGCTTACATGCATACGACGTTGAGGACATTTACAAGCCGGGATCGGATAATCCAGCAGATTATGTTTCTCGACAGAAGACAAAGAATGATTTTCAAAATTCATCTAGGCTAGCGACCGCAGCAGAATCTTACATAAACTTCCTCATGTCAGGAATAGTGACGGACGCTATGGATCTCGACGAATTACAAGAAGCTGTACAAACAAACAAGGTGCTTCAAACAGTCTTGACAGCTATACAGACGAACGACTGGGACGAAACGATGAAAGCAGCCAATCAGTTGGAGCAAAAACTGCTGCAGGCGTAATACTACTCAAGCAGACAAGAGCTCTCGATCGCAAATGAACTCCTGCTACGAGGAAAACGCCTAGTGGTCTCCGAGCCTTTACAAGACAGGGTGATTAACATCGCACATGAAGGGCACCAAGGGCTCGTTTGGACTAAACAACTCATCCGTGAAACGCTATGGTTCCCAGGACTTGACAAACTGGTTGACATAAAACTGGCGAATTGTTTACCATGTCAAGCAACATCGGCAGACCCTCACCAAACGAAGCCACCCATCCAACCATCTCAGCTTCCAGACCATCCATGGCAGGAGGTGAGCGCGGATTTCGGAGGCCATTCCCCAGTGGGGACTATATTTTGGTAGTCATTGACGATTACTCAATATTTCCAGAGGTAGAAATAGTCCGTTCGACATCAAATCAAGCTGTACAACCAAAGCTCGCCAAGATCTTCTCTTCATATGGTAACCCGGAAATCTTAAAAACGGACAATGGACCGCCGTTCAGTTCGTCTGAATTCGCTCAGTTCGCCAGACATTTGGGCTTCAAGCACCACAAAGTTACGCCGAAATGGCCTTCAGCGAACGGACTTGCTGAAAGATTCATGCGCACAGTAGGGAAAACAATCAAGGCAGCAGCCCTACAAGGTAAAAATTGGAAGCTGGAACTTCACCATTTCCTGCGGAACTACCGAGCTACACCTCACGCATTGACTGGCTGAGCTCCGGCAGAAATATTCTTCGGCAGACGCATCAGAACGAAACTACACGGCTCTGTGAAGTACATGCATTCTAAGAAGCTCATCGAATGCGCTGAATTGAGAAAGCATGCTGCACATCAGGCAAGGCAAGCAAGCGAATCGTGGCAGAAGCTCAAGGTTGGTGACACCATTCTCGCTAAAAAATGAAACTAAGACAAAGCTGGCACCAATGTACACACCACATCCCTTGCAGATTGTTGCTGTGAAGGGGGACAATAATAACTGCAAAAGGGGGAGGAAGGACTGTGGTTAGAAATGCCTCTTTCTTCAAGCAAGTAGTGACACAGGCAAGAACTAGCAAACCATCGAGCACTACTAGTGAAGATGATGACGATGACTTTGCAATGGACACCCAACCGGCTACAAGAACTGATGGTGAACAACCAACTCATGTGCTTCGAAGAAACCCACCTCGAGCGGTCGGACCACCAAGAAGGCTCATTACAGAACTTAAGATTACAAGTGTGTTATGTCTAGGACGTACATGCAATGGCCATGTATCCTTCATGCAAGGTTGGGGGGGATGTAGTGTCTAGCGATTAGGTATATGTAAACCATATTATGTAGGTGGTGCCACTGTTAATAGCGCCATCACCAGGAGCGAGGTAGTCTGGGATACATGAATAATACGTGAATAATTACGATGTGCTAAATTGCGTCTTTATTAATACAAAACGAACGATACACGCATATCAATCCTGACAGCTGTGGTCGTCTATGACGTCACTACCACTCATTTTGGTTGCTAAGGGAGACTGTCTCTGTGTTATCCTCGTACACCCTATTACGTGACGTGACGTCATGGACCGGAAGTCGACTGTGATTGACCGACGTAGGGCACACGACCTGAATCCTGGCTTCTGATTGGTCTCTCCTCTTGAGACGTGGGGTCAGCCACTGTCGAAACGAGCAGCAGGGCATGTAAATGTCTTCCAATTTCAATCTTCAATCCAAACGTGGGTATTAGCCACGAATGAGACGAGTATCAATGTGGAGTGCAACTGTTGTCTTGATTTCTACTTGAGACGTGGGGTTAGCTACGAGTGAGACGAGCAGCAAGGGATGTGAAATGGCTTCCGACTTCACTCTTCACTCAAAGCGTGGATTTTAGTCACGAGTGAGGCGAGCATTAGTGTAGACAGCAACTGTTGTCTTGATCTTCACTTGAGACGTGGGGTAAGCCACGGTCGAGACGAGCAGCAAGGGATCTGACGGCTTCCGACTTCACTCTTTACTCAAAATGTGGGTTCTAGCCACGAATGAGGCGAGCATCAGTGTGGACAGCAACTGTTGTCTTGATTTTCACTTGAGACGTGGACAAGCAGCAAGGGATGTAAATGGCTTCAGATTTCATTCTTTACTGCACACGTGAGTTCTAGCCACGAATGGAACGAGCATCAATGCGGACTGCAACTGTTGTCTTGAGTTTCACTTTAGACGTTGGTTCAGCCACAGTCAAAACAGGCAGCTGGCGTGTTGATTGCTTCTTTTTTCATTATTTATTCCAAAGCCTACATTCTTTATTCAGTGGACAGCGACTGTTGTCATGAGTTTCACTCGAGACGTGGAGTCAGGAACGGACGAGGCGACAGCAAGGCGTGTGAAGGGTTGTCCATTTTACTCTTCACTCCAAACGTGGGTTCTAGACATGAATGGGATGAGTGTTGCTAGCGGCTGTCGTGGAGGATCTGCGGTAGACAGCTGGTTCCGCACGGCTGAAGGTTCATGGAAGAATTGTCTGGCTTGGCGGAGCTCTTTTACCAAGGTCAAAAGGACGGGAGAAGGCGGAGTCCGTTTGCCGTCTAAAAGCGGTGAGTCGTTTTTGTCGTTGGCGACATAGGCGTCCCAGTCTAGGCCGGTCGCCCAGCGTTCGTCGTGGACGAAGGAAAGGGGGGAGGGGATTCGTTTCATTTCGAGGAAGAATTGAATGGCTTGGTAGTGCTGTTCCAAGGCTGAAAAGACGGGAGGAGGCTGGGTTCGTTAGCCGTCTTGAACCAACGAGTCGTTGAACCGGGTACTTGGTCGTCTTGAAGCGGTGAGTCATCTTCGTCATTTGCGACATGGGTGTCCCGGTCTAGACCGGACGTCCAGCGGACGGCATGAGTAGGCGACGGGGGAGCAGGTAGGAGCGCAGCATCCGAAAACCGGGCGTTGGCCGAAAGGCCGTCATGGGCAGAGTCGTCTTTGGTGGTTGCCATGTACATGTCGCGAAAACGAAAATCCAAATTCCTTGGCGAAAAGAGAGACAAGACGAGCGAGGTGACGGAAGGAACCTCTGGAGGAAAATGAATGCCAGAACGGGCCATGCTCCCGGGTATATAGAGGAGGACTGTGTCGCGCATGCGCAGTGGGAACATGCAAGCAAGCGGCTACACGCAACCGAAAAACCTTCAGGGAGACATCACATTGGGGACAATGTAATGCAAAATTATCGTAGGTAATTTCCCAAGAGCTAAGGAAATTATCGATAATTTTTTTCAACTCGAGTGTTTTGGCCCCTATAAACTCACGAGTGCTATTTAGGCAGACATTAATTTCACGAGTACGAAGCACGAGGGAAATTATCTGCCAATAAATAGCACGAGTGAGTTTAATGGGCCAAAACATTAGAGTTGAAAAAAATTTGATAATTTCCAATAGCTCGCGGGGTATTTAGTTAGAGAATTTCTCGTCATTTTTCATTATTCAGCACTCTAAATTACGTATGCAGAATTTTAAAAAAATTTATAAAAGTCGCTGCTGCCTTCCAAATATTGGCGCGCCTATTTGCACCATGGCCGCCAAGAATAAAATTAAGATTTGCCATCGCTGAAGTATTTTTCATTGACGCACACCTCCAGAAATTTTTACTTTACACAATTACGTAATAATGAATTAGTAAATGTATACATAATTTGACTTTTTCTAAAATTGCAAGAGTAAGTGAAAAAAATAAATAAATACGTACTGTAGTGGAGCATAATAAATTTCAAAACGGTGCTGAGAATTTGTTGCTAGGTTACGTTAACCATAGAGTTAGATATATTATATTGTTATATTGTGACGTTAACGTTAGGCCAAGGTCGAGTGGAACGATAGTATTAGGAAAGGTTGGTCATTCCCGAGCTGAGAGCTCATTATCGTTTTTCTCCGCCAAATAACGTCACTGGAGCTTTTGGTTTTATGCGTAGTTTTGTGCGTATGTGCGTGAGACTTTTACGAATTCATTGAGTTGCGTTGCGCAGTGTATTACGTCTACCTACCATAATGCTAAACGGTATTGTTTTTGTGGAGCCCTTAAGATATTTACGTCGTTTCTCAAACGGTGGATTAAAGTGGCACTATCACCGATTGAAATGCGAACGAAAATACCATGGCGCCATCTAACGGCAGTGATATTCTTAACCTTTGTAACTTGCTCCCAGGTGCACGAAGACGAGCCAAATTTTCACTCAATAATTAAGGATGCTGCGGCTTGCTTGCTTCCTTAAAAGAAATGCCGTTATGCATTCCTTCGCTAGGTGCAAGCAAGAGCTAAAGAGTACTACATAGCGCTAGTTGTTGTCAGATTTCGTCTGCTTTCAATTGGTTATAGTGCCAGTTTAAGAAACAAGTGTTTCCCAGCAGGCTTTAGCCACCAACATTATTAATACGGATAATTAAAATTCCAGCCGAACCACTGTTTAATCAACAGGTGACCTCAACAATCACAGTTTTTATTTTTTTCCTGTATTACTGCCACATCTAACACAAAAGTCCTCTCAGTCTCATCGTCGTGGGGCAGTTTGGTATTCGTTCTGAGTTCGTGTTCCCTAAAATCAAACAACCTCCTTGAACTTCTCTATCTACCGCTATTATCTAACTTTTTATGAAGCCATAGATTACATACAGCAAGAAAAACAATTGTACAGTAAAATGAAGTGGTCATCAGGGTTGCCAGAGGACCTTACATATAAAAATATCGAAATGATCGACCTTCCATCGTAAAAATATCGACCAAATATCGACCGAATATCTACTGAATAAGACCTCGTCAGACATACACGAACTGAAAAAATGAAAAACCGCAAATGCAAGCAACAGTCACCAAGATACGTGATAACGTTTGGTCTACGGTTATAAAAAAAAAAAAAAAAATAATAATTATTTGTATGGCTGATTCCTCCCCCGCCCCTCCTAATAAAATTCTAAACCTGGCTCGTCAAAATTAAAAGTTTCTTTTCTTTTTATCACAGCTTCTGATTACAGGGAGCGAAATATCCCCCCCCCCCGCACCCCCACCCCCGCCAAGAAAAAAAACCTCTTGCCCACAATGGTAACTTCGGTAGCGGTATAGCGAAAATGTGGGGGCACCATTCATGCTGTAGAGCAACTCAAAGAGTTCGTTTTTCGAAGTGAAACCGGAAGTTCACGTTTTATAACTGCTTTCGCGTAAAGACCGCGACAAATAGGCAATATAAAAAAAATACAGTATGTGGCTTTTTGCAATATATTTATTTCAATACTTAATTTTATCGACTTTTATCGATACAACAGAACTTTAAGGACTTTTAACGACTTGGAAATAAAATAACGACCAATTCGATATTTATCGACCAACTGGTAAGCCTGAGTGGTCATACGTTTTTCAGCGGGGGGGGGGGATACCTAACATTTACCCCTTCCGAGAGAAAATATTGTTTTACGACAACACTGAACGACGTTGCCGATTGCAAAGAACAACTGGTTGGGGGGGGGGGGGGGGGAGTTGTTGGACGGGTAGAACTGAAAAAAGTTAAAAGTGAGAGGTAAAATGCTAATGAATGTAATGTTGAGTGGGGGGAGGAAGAAACAACCGAAGAGAGGACCTTTTGAAGTTTGGGGGAGCTAGTAAATTTGTAACGTCACGCACCAAACAGGGTGGAAGGCAAAAAATAATCTAGCTGTCAGAATAATTTCCAACCAATTCGCAACCCCCGTCCTCCTGGTAACGGGGAGGGGGGGGAGTGTAAAATGGAAATAAACGTCTTTATTGCAATGCAATGCAGCTATGCGTTGATCAAACAAGTCGCTGAAATAACCAAGCATTTTATGGCTAAACCACCGGCCAGTTACGTACTCAAAATTCCGGTTGGTGGTGGTGGTGGTCTGTTGGACTAGTACCAAAGCGGCGTTTGCTGTATAATAACTGCCGACAAACCCGTAGGCCTACAGCTTGAACTGACTTGTTCTCGTAAATAATAAACAACGGTAATTGTTTGGAAACCTTACTTTTCACGCTATCGACTTAAGTCACCTACCTATCGATTCCTTTCGTCGGTAGGGTTCCGAAAATCCTAACGAAAACGTGCGCAAACGTTTTTTTTATTTCAATTAAAACACGCTAAAAACGCTACGGACAACAAGCTAGAAGCGGTAGCCATTCTACGCGATGAGTCCGCTACTAGAAAATCTGATTTCGACCCGAACTTTTCTAAACGAAAATTATCTCTTTCCTTGGCAGACGGTGATATTTGTGGCCGGATTTACAGTCCGCTTCGTGCGCATTATCACATACATCGAGAATTGGTGTAATCAGAAATAGTATGACGCAAGCATTTGTGAAACAAGGAACAAATTATGCTACTTCCTTGTTTCACAAATGCTTGCGTCATACTTTTTATGATTACACCAATTCTTGATGTATATAATTATGCGCGCGAAGCGCGCCCCTGCGGTCTGTGATTCCGGCCGCAAATATCAATATACCCCAACCAATTTTTCGTCTGCTTCAGCCATAGTAGTATTGTGCACCCGTCCTTGTTATACTACGTTACGGCCTAACAGATTTCTATGCATTATTCGGTAGCACATTTGAATCCCAGGAGGGTTGGAGCGTGCATCTGGGGTGCCTGCAGTAGCCCTCAGGACCCTAGCCGTATATGTGCGTTGGTTGACCGGGGTAGTTGAGCCTATATCTCGGGCAGCTAGTAGGTAGTGGGCAAAGAGCCGTGGGTTACGTGGCATGTCGATTAGTTTTCCGCAGTGACGATCTTCCCCCTGGCTAAAGGTTTTTTAATCATTAATAGGAAAGAGGCAGGGTTGTGGACTGCAAGGACAGATGTAGCGTGGGGGGTAGAAGTTATTAAAATTTAGGTTTAAAAATCGGCCAGAATATATTAAGAGTTTCAACGCGTAGATTGGCGTCTGTATGTTAGCTATTTCAGGGGTGAATAGAGTATCGAAAATGACAGTGTATATGTATGTTCGCAGCTGCAGGCTTTATTCAGGTTTTGTAGGCCTAAAAAAATCGGCATCGTCGCGCTATACATATGTAAAAAAAAAAGTCAATTCGGTACGGTGTTTACCCAATAACTACCCAAACTGTCCCAACGAGGAGGTAGACAGTTTGTCAGGGGTAAGGCAACAGAATTAAATACTGTAAGAACGGCATAAATCGGATTAAATCGTGTCAAAAGCTGCATTTACCACCATTCACAGCTCAAATTTTGGGGCCTGTGTGATGTTAGCCAAAACACAGAAACGTTTTAAAAAGACTCGTCACTAAAAAAATATAGCGGAAATACAGAAATTTGCTACATATACAACGCCGGTGACTTAAAAATAAACGAAAGGGATAAAAAAAAAGGAAAAAAGAAAATTAATAAAGAAGATGGACCGAAAAAAAACAGATATCAGTCCCCGTAATTTTTATGGATGGTTACGGGGACTGACAGACATAACAACGCCGGCCTCTTCTAGGTTGTTGCGTAGAGCCCTGTGGAGTGCCAGTTCGCGTCTGAAGCACTCCCACAGGGCGTACTGTAACATATTGCGGGAAAGGCTTACTTCCCACATTTCATTCAGTAACTACAGAAATGATAAAAAAAAATCCCTAGTATGAGGGGACGGAAAAAACAAAGAGAAAAAGTAATATGAAAGTAGGAAAAAATAATGTTAATACCCCCTCTCGCTGGTGCTCGGCCCGTAAGCGTCGCGGTGCAATGGTTAACAAACACCGTAATATAGCCCCTGGACGGCGGCGTGGGGCAGTGGCTTGGGGATCCGGACTTGCCGGAGAATCAGTCGGTGGGGAAAGGGATTGCGGTGGGGCACGTCGGGGGGGGGGGGGGTATATGTGGGGGCAAGCGATGGCTCGGTCCCCACGCTCCTACCTCGGCAATGAGCTGAACCTCCGGTTCGCCCTCCTATATAGGACAGTTTTAAAATCCGTTAAAAGTGAGAAACCCTCTAAAAAACCCTATTTGAGATCGTTTCGTAATGTACGTACGTCTGAATCCAGCAACCCGTCCATCACGGTCGTGGCGATGATTACGTGCAAGTTGTGTAATGCATCCCGCTGTGCCGCATTTAATCCTGCTGCAGTCATGAGAAAGATCGAACTGCCAAAGATCGAAAATACGAGCATAGTCAGCTGAAAACATTCTGTCCAATCGTGGCAAGCCCCTCCCACTCGAGAAAAAAAAATGCGTGGGAACTCACCGTTAGTAGCCCCGGATAGGTCTATAGGTGGGGGATGGTATTAAAAGGACTAATCCATCAGCCGGTCTATTAACAGAAAGACATTGGGTCACGAGGTGAATGAAAATCCCAGCCAAAATAATGATAATGGAAGGGGTCTAGCGAGGCGAGTTAAGGGGTGTTTGTAGGCTATTGTCAAGAAAGCGTGGGATCCTAGACGACAAAAAATAAAATAACAATAACGGCGGGTCTATGAATGTAGGTTATGGGGCTGTTTGTATAGGTTATTGTTAAGAAAACGTGGGATTTACACCTGAATCCTAGACAGAAAAGTAATAACGAGGGGTCTACGTCTGAGAATGGACGCAATGGGCGTTTGTAGGCTATTAATAACTGTCAAGAAAACCGCGGAATTTAAACCGGTGAACCACCTGCGTCAATTCATTATAAAAAAAACAGGATGTGAGAATGGTGACAATGTGTCTAAGCAGGGGGTGTGAGTAATAATGGTGTGAAACGAAAATCCAGACAGTCGGCGCCTGTTTTTTTTTTTATAACGCAAGCCATTAACATAACCTTTTTACACTCAAAAAGGAAGGAAAGGAACGTACCTAGTGCAAAAAAAAATAGCCCCCGGACAAGTAGGTGGAGCCTAAATGACGCACAGATGTAATACTAGTGGGCAAAAACACAACACGTGTCATGGTTTAGTCAACGATGCAGGGTACATGCGCAATGACCAATGAAGGAATATAGGTTAGGGCACCCACACACACGACTGCCAAGCTCCCGGCCAGGTCGCTGTCGCCAACATGAATGTTTAAGGTCGCAGTGGCCACTAGGATCCCGAGAGGTGTTCAGACGGCCAAAGGACGACCACACTTGCACCGTATTCATTTTTCACCACGTGATCGTGAACTATCATGAAAAACGTCGTGTTTTTTGGCCGCGACGACCACCGGCCGTGCAACCTGGCCGCTCAGTTTGAGGGCAGCCTTAATGTAAGAGCGTACGAAAAGAACCGAACAGGATTTGGTGGACAGAGCTTCAACTAAAACAATGCAATTTGCCAAAGTAAAAATTGCGTGACGAGCGCCAGAAAACATCAACTCGCCGTTGTTCGTCGAATCACCAGTTCAGTTCGAAAAAAGTAAGTGGTTGTAAATTTAAAAAAAAAGACAAGTTAAGCTCTTTTGTCAATTTTTCATTAACCTGTTGCTTTTTTTTTTAAATTTACGGTTCAACAATCCGAAAAAGTGAGACAGTCTACTCAAGCAATACTCACCAGAAGAAAAGATAGGGCTATTTACTTTTATATCCTACTACGTGTAGGATAGACGCCATTATAGAATTCCCCTCCGACACTTACTTTTCTCAGAGTACAAATAAATCTGCAAATCACAGTATTTCAGGGAAACTATATATTCAACTAAGACATATATCACACCAGGGTCGACTTGTAAGTGGGACCCCCAGGCGAGTAGTAATATTAGACTACCTTAAGTCATATCTATCTATCGAGTAACAATTTCGCTAAGGTCTGTTGAATTTACACACAATCACCAATTTGTTAAACTACTACAGATTTGAATTAAGCTAAAGCATCGAAAACTATTACGTCTTCCAGCTTTTGGTTTTGTTAAACATACATGCAGAAGTAATCAAAATCTGAGCTCCTTTTAAATTATGAATTGTTAGATTCAGACATTTTTTATACAACGCTCTCTACATCTCAACTATTTGTTTTATAAAAGTCGTTTTAACGAATTTTGTCTGTGCAAAGCACGTTTTACTAAAACCGGTAAAGTAGAAGGTACGAGAGTTTTAAATGCACACTTTTTTTTCTACAAACAATGTTGTTGTACTGTTTAGATTATGAAAAACCTTACCGATGTATTCAATCTTAAAAGTAAAAAAAAAAAACATTGCAGTAGTTTGTTACGAGTTTTATCATCAAAAACTGAAATCATGTGTCCTAAAAGAATGTTAGGCCTGCGACTTTCACCATCGAGGGAGATTAAAAAAACTAGCCAACAGAAATACCATTTTAAAGCCACTATAGATAAAGTCGGAATTGGGCTTGTTTATACTTTACTATCGATCAGTTCGTAGCCGCTTCGTTAAAAAAATCAGTCAGGCCTAATTCAGACTCTAACCTGACGCCTAAGATCTTTTACGAAAAGTCAAATCTGCCTGAATTTCAGGTTAACAGATTTTAGTGAAGTGATGTAAATTTTGTTAGTTGTGTAGGTGTTACAATATGTTTTTTCACCTCTGGACAGTTCTTGCGTCCTCAAAAAGTACTCTGTTTTCAAACATTACAACTTTCGTATGTATATCAACACCTTAGCACAGTATAGGGTGCAACCAATAGTGGCTTTTTGTTTTCTGCACCACGAGGTAAAATGGACTATCGATGATGCACTTACAACAAGTTTTCCTCCTCATGCCCAAAGAATTTCAACGATCGTTTGAATGGTTAGATCCATAAAAAAATATAGTTTAAGATTGTGACTCTAAAAGCCTGACAATGTTCGAGAATGGCTTCAAGTTAGCAAAGTCCTACTGTACTAAGGAAAAAATTAGCAGTGTCCTAAAAGAACCTCAGTTTTTAGAATAGAGTCTAAAATTCCCTATATGGGAAAAATAAGTGGATGTTTTAATAATCTTAATAGTCATCATGTAAGGAGCCTTAAAAACTCAGAGCATTATATATCATGGCATATGTATAGGCTATAACTGTCTTTTTTAAAACATATTTCAGACTGGCTCTCAACCTCCTCATCCTTTTAAAAGGTATAAAAATAAGGTATACACGAGGTATTTTTACACTATACACAATAATCGTCTTTTATAAACATTGTAAAAAGGCTGTTTTCCGAGTGAATTCAAGCCCAACGACTTTTTAACACTACCAATTTGTCAAACTGACTAACAGCTGACAGTAAAAAATTACGAGTGGCGTAGGTTGCTGGTGGTAAAAAAAAAAGTGTTGCATTCTCAACAAGTTGTGTACTAAGAGGCCTTCTAGCAAAAAAAAAACTAACGTCAAATAACAGGACTTGTAACTGCCCTTCAAAATGAGGTTCGCAAACAACTTGTTTTATCCTGAGTCCGTTATTTTTCAGTTAGCCTAGAGATGAACTGAACCTTTCGTCTAGCCTAGGTCATTTTTTTTTTTTTGCAACTAAGATCATGAATAAAATTTGATAAAAATGTATGATACAAACCCAACGCATGTAACTCTCTAGAAAATATTCCATAACTACTGAAGAGGTCTGGGCTACGCAAATAAAGCACGAAACATTTTTTAGCTCGAGTGGGGATCTAATTTTTTTTTCAACTAAAGGAATCAGTGTAATAAAAAAAACGGTGTGTATGATAAAAAGTTCAAGACATGCAAGTTCACTGGAAACAATCTACAACTACTAAAAAGAGGGTCGCCCTGTAAACCTAATTCGAAACGATTTGTTGTAAGACTGATTGCTTGAGAAACTTTAAGTCGAATCCTTTGGAAAATGTCTTAGAGTTCCACTAAAAAACAAGCACAATTCATAATGCAGTGAAAAAAATTTTGTTAAATCTGGTTGTAATAAAAGTCCGTCCATGTCAAATCGTTAACGTTTACTCCCAAGACCCCTTCAAAACCTACAGAAAATTGTAAAGAAAACTTATGAAAAATTATTGGCTGTTTGTAGACCATAGTATAAAACTCGGAGAGACATCTTTTTTAAAAAAAATACGTAAATATAATGAAATAACTAAATACATCGAAAATGAGTCCAGAAAAGCCTTATTTTCAGCCTACAACAAACTGTTAGCGGTACCATTATGAGTGGTGAATTTTTGCGATACATGTAAGTTGACTTCAAGTCATACAAAGTTTGATACCAAGTGGTGGCGACCCCTGTGTAGTGCTTGGTCGCATTGTTTGTGGTTTATGTGTTGACTGTGTCTTATCTTTTTTCCGTGGCAAATGGAACTTGTTAGCTTGCGCAAAAATTACTCTAGGTATAATAATGTTGAGGCAAGGTTGAATTTTACCAAATTGGCGGAATTTAATTATTTTTTTATGTACGCGGTGTTTTTGCTGGTTTCAGTCATGTGCCTTTTGTTATTAGTTCATGGGAGTGCAATATCATTTTTCATTGGTTTGCTTCAATTTCGGTGTACAAAAAATAAGAGAGCCAGTGAATCGATCCAGCGTTAGCTCGACTACACTGTTTGGTTCATGTTGTTTAGGAGTCCTCTCATCACTTTTTCGTTATTATTTTCTTTCTTTCTCTTTCTCAGCATGACGTGTTTGGACGCATTGAGAATGTACAAGGGTGATAAAGAGGCGTCGTGGCCCAGCCCGTGCGAGAAGAGGCTGCTTTGAAGGTAGTCAAGTTATTCACGACAGGTGATGCGCGTCGTATTTACCGAGCCTTGATGAAAGAAACTGTTTGGCGACCCGCTACCGACTGCATAGCCAATGTGCACTGCACGCTTTATGGAAGTGGGGAAAGTGAAAAAATAATTCCAATGACTAAACTCTTGAATGATTTGAATGTGGTTATAAGCGAATATATTTCTCCGGAGAAGGGCCGGCTTTACCCCAAGTGCTACGTGACTAAATTTAATTATAGAGTCAACGACGCCCTTTACAGAAATCATAAAAAAAATATGCGGGGTTAATTTTAGGCGGCCCGATCGTAGTTATTTACACTCGCAAAGACGAGCCGCCACTACCTCTCAAACAATATAAAGTTGAATTGGGCGCCGGTGATATTTTTTCTTTCAATAAAAAAGTTTGCGACCCAGTAATCGAGTTTTGTAACTTGGTCAACTCGCAACCTACTGTACACGTGATATTCTTCCAGTAGTAGTAGTATAGTAAAAAAAATGAATGAATGAAAGAGAGGCAGCCTGCCTCGCACCGCGAGGCAGGTTGTCTCTCCACCGCCCCGGTCCTAGAGGGGGGACCTGCCGCTAGCCCCGGCCCTAGAGAGAGAGAGAGAGAGGGGAGGGGGAGGGGGAGGGGGAGG
>JAHWFP010260311.1:19040-77607 GCA_023313725.1 Lithobius niger
CGTCCTACGCGGAGCTCTGGCGGTAGTTGCGGCTACTAATACCTCTGGTAATGCTCTGCCTTCTGCTGCTTCGAAGGCAAAAGCATTAGCAGAGGTATTAGTAGCCGCAACTACCGCCAGAGCTCCGCGTAGTACGGGAAGAGGTAAGACGGTATATCTAGTTAACTTTCTAATCTATGGTATAATCTTGCTGCTCATTTTATTTTTAAACTGTATCGTGTGGGCGTACAGACTGCCTTACTGTCATATCGCCGTCAATAACGCCAGCAGCAGCGCCGAGTCAGTATGGGTGAGCGTTTAATTACCGATTTCGCCCAGTTTCACACGCCTTTTAACTGCGTCGTGGCTGGTCCTACGGGAAGTGGGAAAACGAGCTGGGTGCTGAAATTTATCGATAACTCGGCCGCTATGGTAGACACAGAAATTAAAGAAATACATTGGGATTTTTCTAGTTACCAGAGTTGGATGGACCGATATAAAGATAAAACTCAATTTCGTAGAGGTTTGCCTACTGATATCGCTAGCTACGATCCTAATATTCATAAATTATTAATTTTGGACGACTTAATGGGCGCCGTGGCTACATCTAGCGCTGATATTGCCGAACTGTTCACTAGACACGGCCATCACAATAACTTTTCAATTTTTTATTTGACTCGAAATTTATTCTCTCAAGGAAAAAAAACAGCGCGACATCGCTTTAAACGCTCAATATCTAGTACTGTTGAGAAATTTGAGAGATAAAAGACAAATAATGACGTTTGCCTCGCAGGCCTACCCGCCCAAAACTAAACAATTCATGGCCGCTTACGACGACGCCATCAACAGGCAGGAATTCGGATATTTACTGGTCGACATGCACTCTAAATCTGACGACGCGACTCGGCTACGAACCCATATATTCCCCGGAGAAACTACTTTAGTTTATTCGACGTGAAGTTCTCGATGAAGAACGTCAGAAAGCATAGACCGCTCCTAGAAGCGTTATGTAAACTCAGCAGTCAACAACGCAAGAATTTATTGCGTCACGCCGACAAGTCGCAAGTGAACTGTATTTCAGAAATTGCCTTAAACTTGTTGAATAATAGACTTAAAGTCTCGCCTTCTACGCGGTGTAAATTGAAAAAATATAAGAAGCAAATCCGACTTTTGGGTAACCGTCGAGCTTCGCTCAAATCCAGAAAAACAGTTTTGGTGCAAAAAGGGGGATTAATACTACCTTGGCTCATTCCTACGGCCCTGTCGGTACTAGGAGGTATATTTGGAGGTAGTAATAAATAGAATGAGTTCTCTACTCAATAGAATGTATTTAGTCCCTGAATACGTTTATAAAAATTATAGCCCAACAACAACAACAACAGCTTCCGCACCGCCGGCGGCCAGCAGTCAACCCCACGGATTTCTCTACCTACCAGAAGGAGGGTTATCCACTAAATTAACCGAGATTCAGGCCGGAATAGACGCTCTTTTAAAAACCGAAAATCTTTCCCTAGATTTTAAGGCCAAGTATATAGGTCAGCTCGAGCAAGAAAGAGATCGGTTTATTGATCAATTTAGACTGTCGGCAGCAACCGCTGTTCCTTCGCTAACAACCAGTCTTACCCCGACTACAAAAAAGCATTCTCTTCTCTCCCCTCTTTCGCCCGGCCCTCCCACCCTGTCTCTCGCGGGCACACCTCCTACAACGGGGGAAACCAAAAGGAAAGAAGATATCGTGGAACACGAGCGAATTAAACTACCACGCCTCTCTAAGCAACGAGGCAATAAACGTAGAAAACGCCTCGACTCGGTCTGGGATTTTTTCGAGGAGTAAACAAAAATGAACGTTTATTTAACTAAGCTGTACCACGACAGTTTGTGGGAAGCCAGCAGCTACACGTCAGCGACCAAGTTACATTCACAGGCTAGAAAAGACGGTAAATCTTATACTTTAGCTAACATTAAAGACTGGCTTTTACGTCAGGATGCATACACTATAACCAAACCGACGAGGTATAAATTGAAAAGGAATAAAATCATAGTGGGTGGGTTGGGTAGTTTTTTAGAATGCGACTTATCGGACATGGTATCTTTAAGACCACATAATAAACTATATAGGTTCATTTTAAGTTGTTTGGACGGACTGAGCCGTACAGCTTGGGTGGAAGTGTTGCGTACTAAAACGAGGCAAGAAATGGTCGAAGCGTTAAGAAAATATTTAAACGCATGGACCATAAAGTAATGAACGTCAGCAGCAATAAAGGGATGGAATTTATAGGGAAAGAGGTCCAGGATTATTTAAAGGAAGAAGGCATTAATTTTTTTACTACCGAAAATGAAGATATAAAAAATAGTAAGATAGAAAGATGGCAAAGGGAACTTAAATCTAGATTGCATCGTTTCTTTTTTATCTAAAGGCACTTAAGAATACGTGCCGGTCATTCAAAAAATTGTCGATTCTTACAGCAAAACGCAGCATTCCGTCACTGGTATGGTTCCTGATGACGTCACACTAGCAAACCATACGCAATTGTGGCGTAAATTGTTCGGTGACAATTTAAAGCGGCTAGGACGGGCTTTGACTAAAAAGAAAAGACGGGAGGTTCCTTTAAAAGTAGGTGATAAAGTACGCATTTCTATATCTAAAGGGAAATTTGATAAAGCTTACAGAGGTTTGTGGTCGCGGGAAATATGTTTCGTAACTCACGTTTTAATACCATGTGGCGATTCGGGCCAAGTTACTGTCAGACTTAAAGACTATAACGGGGAGGAAATTAAAGGCCGTTTTTATTTATTTGAAGTAGCTCAAGTGCTTAAAAAGGACGGCGAGGACTATCATTGCGTAGACAAAGTGTTGAGAAGCAAAGGTGTCAGACGCAACAAAAACTATCTAGTGTCTTTCGAAGGATACGATAAAAGTCACAACCGTTGGGTCCCAGCTAAAGATTTGAAAAAATTGTAAACAAAATGGAGAGTGATAGTTTCTATATGACTTTACCAGCGAATGCTAGTTTAGATCTTTTTCCTACAAATTCACTTAACGAGTACACTACGAAATTAGCTCAAAGAATAAACCTTTCCGCTAGTGGCTGGGAGGTCGGACTGGCCGAATTTCAATACTCGAGAAACTGGGCTAACGTACCATCCGGTAGTGGGCTAACTCTAAAATGTGGAACCCGTACTTACGTTAAATTTCCTAGGTACAATTACCAAGAATTCGATATACCGGAACCCGTTAAATTCGAGATTCTTAATCAACATAAAGCGGTGGGTGGGGAAACCACATTGACTGTAGAACCTGAACTGGATTCAGTTTTCAATAAGGATTTTGTGTTTTTCACCTACCAAATTGATAAAGTTTTAACTTTTTTAAATAAGAATATCGAAAATGAATTGAGAATGCCTTCCATCACTTTCAGTTACGATCAAGTAGGTAGGCACGTTGAAATTAAACATAGACTACCTCCAGATGCTAGGCTATGTTTGTCCTACAGTCTCGCTAGGTTTTTAGGTTGGGACAGATCGGATAAGTTGCTGAAAGAGAGCTATTACGACGATGTAAAAGACCATACTAACGCTACGGCTGAAAGTATTCTCCAACAATTCAACGACGGGAGTTGGTGGGTGTCTTACGTGACTTTTGTATCTACCATCAACGTTTCTTTAACTCCCGGTTACTACAAAACGGGACATGAAATCGCGAATGCATTGAACCGAGTCATGAGAGAAAGAGTACACCCCGTTAAATATCCCAAGTTCGAATACGGGGAAGTCGGAGATGTAATGGCCATACGGTTCCATTTCATTATTTTATTGCCGGATAAAGAGACTACTCCTCTGGAAGTACTAAGCGTGAGTGTTAACAAGGTTTTGTCGAGTACAATAGGATTTAGAGCCGACCATTTTTTAAATAAATCAGTTGCGTCGCAAATAAAACTTAACTTGGTCGGAGGGTTCGATTCACTTTATATTTACAGCGACATAGTGGCGAAGACTCTAGTTGGGGACGTTCTGGCTCCCTTGTTGCGAGTGGTTAGAATTGGAGAAGGCGATATGACGAATATAATATTTACTAAACCTTACTACAAACCACTCACACGTCTTAATTTCGAAACCATTCGGATCTATATAATGTCGGACATGGGAGTGGCCATTCCATTTAACTCGGGAGAAGTTAGCCTGACACTACACTTTAGACGACGTCCTTAAGAAAAAAAAAATTATGCGAACCCCTTACCACGGATTAGATCCTCGCGTATGCGTGCAACACTATTGCCCTGGCCAGAGGGGAGGGGCCCCTTATTTTGCTGGGGGACGAATACAAATACGGGCGGGGTTCAGGGATTTCTTGATCGGTATCTTTCGCTCAGCCATCCCTTTTCTTAAAAGAGGTTTAATGGGGATAGGGCGATACGCTCTAAGATCCGGAGGAAGGATGCTGGATGACGTCGAGTCTGGGCAATCTATTAAAGAAGCTGCTCGGACGCGCTGGCGGGCCGCTAAAAGCGACGCTGTAGCAGCTGCTACGGGCGGTCAAGTGGGAACAGGTCGCAAACGAAAAAGGAAGAAGAAATGTTGCCAGTCCGGAAGTGTGAAGAAAAAACTACGGCGCCTACAACCTTCCAAAAAGAGAAGAAGCAAGCCTAGAAGAAAGGCGGACTTTATCGATTAAAATATATATATAAAAAAAAAGTATATAGGCCCATACCGTACTACGTCACCTTCCATTCCTCGTCATCATGTCGCTGAAACCAGACAGAGATTCCATCCCATGCACCAAGGAAGAACTTGAGCTCTTTACGACACCTCCCGTACAAGTGACCGTAAATGACGACACCTTAGCCGAGTATCATCCTTTAGCTACATTAAGTGACGGCGTTCCTATCGAATTCGTGGTTCCTGGAGCTGCCGACTGTCTCTTGGATTTGAGTCAGTCTTTTTTACACGTACAATGTAAAATAGTCAAAGGCGTATCGACGGCTTTAACGGACACCGAAAAAGTCGGGCCTGTAAATCTACTTCTGCATTTCCTTTTTTCACAATGCGATTGTACATTAAATGGAAAACAAGTGTCTAATAGGGACAGTGGTTATGCATTTCGCTCTTATTTAGAGACTTTACTGACCCACGGCTCCGATGCTAAAACCGGTCACCTCTCCAGTCAACTATGGCAAGCCGATACTGCCGGTAATTTCGATATTGGAAATCCTGGAGGAAACAACGTCGGTCTTAAAGAACGTACCAAACGTATTAAAGCTAGCAGAATTATAGACCTGTACGGTCGACCTCACTGCGACCTGTTTCAACAAGATAGACTTTTGTTAAACAATGTAGATTGACGTCTCAAATTAATCCGTAGTAAGACGCATTCTGTTTAATGAGCAGCGAGACCAACCCGAGCTACCGTGTAAACATCACTAAGGCAACCTTGTTCGTCCGCCGCGTCACACCGTCGCCGGCAGTGTTGGTCGGGTTCAGCCAGGCTTTAAAAGACGGTTCCGCAAAGTACCCCATCCGACGTGTGGAAATTAAGACTTTTACTATACCTCAAGGCAGTTTACAAGGGAACCTCGACAATGCTATCCTAGGAAACATACCTTCGTTTTGTCTTCTCGGCCTGGTTTCAAATAGCGCCTACAATGGCAGTTATGCCAAAAACCCTTACAACTTTGCCCACTACGACGTTAATTATCTCGCTTTGCAAGCCAATGGAAAAAACGATTCCCTCTATTCCTTACAAACCGGACTACACAAATTCTTTATACGTCCGGAATTATTACTCACTTTTTCAAGATACCAACAAACTGGTTTCGGGCTCGCCTCTACTCATCCCATATGCCGATTACCCCGAAGGCATTGCGTTGTACGCCTTTGACTTGACTGCCGATAAAAGCCAAGGAGAGTGTCACTATAACCTTATTCATCAAGGATCTCTCCGTATCGACATTAGTTTCAAAGAAGTCCTGCCGGAAACTATCAATTTAGTACTTTACATGGTGCATCAATCCGTGCTTGAAATCGATCAATCTAAAAACATTCTATACGAACACTAAAAAAAACAATGCAAACCGATCAATTGCGCTCCGCAGCTAACAGTCACAAGAAGCTCGGGCCTTTATTCGGAGATGTCTACGCTTCCGATCAACTACCTAGAACAGCCACCCATTCGGCCTACATCGTTAATTTGGACCCCTCTTCCAAACCAGGGAGTCATTGAGTCGCCATCTATTTCGACCACCTCAAGGCGTTCGTTGACTACTTTAACAGCTACGGTCTGAAACCTAAAAACATACACATCCTACGTTTCCTCGGTAGAAATTCTACCTTCAAACATTATAATCTACACACCTATCAAGGACCATGTAGTACGGTATGCAGCCAGTACTGCCTTTATTTTCTGTACCATAGAGCTAATGGTCTCCCCATGACACGTATCCAACAACATTTTCATCCCATGACGAAGGACTTTAACGACCGCCGCGTTGTTCGCTTCGTAAAAAAACAGTTCAAAATTATTACATCTACGCCTTTCGAGAATAAAGAGTGCATTCAGTGCTGTAAGCCACTATTATAATTATTGACTGTGGGAGAGAGAAAGAAAATTGCTTTACTGTTGGTTTTTTTTTTCAAGGGTTCTTAAACCCTCTTAAATGAAAATGTACAGGTCTTAAACCTTTTTTACGATTGCTAAGGGTCTTAACACCCTCATAAATTAAAGGTACAGGTCTTACACCTTTTTTTACCATGTGTGATTTTTAGGGTCTTAACACCCTGCTATTTCTCATGGTGTTGGTTTTTTTTCTTCATGTTGTAGAATAGGAGTCTTAAACTCGAACTTTTTTGGTTAGGAGTCCTAAACTCAATTATATATTTTGTTCAACATACAGTGTATTAGTTTTTTTCATGTTGTAGAATAGGAGTCTTAAACTCGACCTTTTCTGTTTTTGTTAGTAGAGTCTGTATTTCATATAATAAATGTCACTTCACGCATCTGCGTGGGGGTTTGGATTTTGGTAACTCTGTGTCCGTCTTTATTTATTTTGTTTCATTCCTTGTCCATACCTGTTCTTTTAAGGCCATATCCTTTATTAAAGACTACGACAATCAAACACCTAGTTTTCTACTCGAAACCTAGGCGACGAACATAATATTGTTTTCGACTACGCGGCATCTTTGTCATGCAATTAGAACCGACGAAAAAACCGTCGGACCACTCGAACGGCTAGCGTTTGGGCATTCATTTGGTGATGAACACGACACGTCAACGGATGACATATCCCTTACATGTCGCAGCGGATTACGGGCCTCCTGGTGGTATCCCCCGGGTGTCGTCTGGAAGAGTGCGACATTGGAACGAACCGTATTACATTTTTTTTGTCCTTTTTTTAGGTCTTACGACTCGCGCCAATGATGCCCCCCTTCCACACGGTAGCTAGACCGAAGACGTGCAATATGGCCTTTTGATATCATTACTTTACATGTCTCGTTTCTTATTTTCACATGTATTGGGGCTTATCCCCTCCCGCCGGACGCTCCCGGGGATTCCCTTAAGCCGCCAGTTCTCCCTTCAGAGAACTGGCGTTGAACTTTTAGTTTTTATTTTCCTAGCTGTTATCACTCCGCTTCCCCCAGTTTCCATCCACGTCCTTAAATGCTCAGTCTGCACTACGTTCCGACTTTCGAATTGAAGGCACTATTCCACCTGGCGTCGCTCTGTTATAGCCTATACTATTTTACACATTTTGTATTTCTTACATGACTAATCTCGTGTCTTTTTTTTTAGGTGAAGTCTACTCACACCTCTGCCCTACCCTAGCCTAACCTAACCTACCCTTACCCTACACTTCCTACACACAACTACCGACGACTAGATGAAGGATGCTTCCATCAGGTGGTATTATGTTCAACATCTTGTTTTTTGCTTTCTAACACCTTTTTTTTTTTACCTTTACAGCCCGAAAGAAAAAAAGGTTCCATACTACAATTATACTTAAAGGTAACCACCAATACATACACTTCTGACTTTTTGATGCTTTATATTCTAGTATTTTTACAGTTTTTTTTCCTTACCTTTTACAGCTTTTTCTCCAGGATGCTCGAAGACCTCCCACATCTGGCTCACTTCTCCTACTACTTTTTTTTTTGCGAGGGTTTTTTTTTTAATGCCTTTAATAAAAACCGTTGCCTATTCACACCTGTAATATGTATGTATACATCCTCTACTACTTTTTATGAAAACTTTTCATTAAAACATATCCGTTCTATCACTTTTACCCATGCACGCACGCAAACACACATGCCACGGCTCTTTGCCCACTACCTACTAGCCGCCCGGGATATAGGCTCAACTATCCCGGTCAACCAACGCACATCTACGGCTAGGAGCCTGAGGGTTACTGCAGGCAGCCCAGATGCACGCTCCACCCATCCTGGGATTCAAATGTGCTACCGAATAAAGCATAGAAATCTGTTAGGCCGTAACGTAGTATAACAAGGACGGGTGCACAATACTACTAGCCATTTCGTCTGCTACCGGGAACTAGATAATTTCCGTATACGCAGGGGCGCGGAATCAGGTTTTCTTGTTGCCCCTCCACCTCGCAGTAGAGGTGGGCGCTGGTCCAATTTTTGGGAACTGAAATTACCCGCAGTTACAGAAACTGGAACTGACCCGCAGGGCACCGCAATGTCTGAACTGACAACCGAACAAACCCGAAACCGCAAATGTGTGCTGTAATAAGACCCGACCCGACCCGAACGTGGTTTACCCACGGTTAACCACTAAATACAAGGCAGTGGCTCCTTCCACGTCCTCCGTGGCTCTTTTCCTTTCACGTCTCGCAGCTGATTGGTCGCGAGGTTTGTGGGCGGAGCTTAAACGCGCGACCTGTCTATAATATTTTCCCGTCCAAACAACGTTCGTTCCAGCTTATAAAATTCAGCAAGAAACTAGACGTGAATGGTCCGGATTCCTATCCAAAACAACTGTAAACACAGACATGAATAGTATTTTGTTATGAGAAAGTGTGGAAGTGATGGTCTGCATTCCTGTACAAGTGGACAAACATTATCACACTACTGATTATCTATGCATTTCCGGAGGGGGGTGGGGGAAAGAAAGATTATTTTTGGGTATTGATGGGGAGTTAAGATTTTTTTCCAGGATCTTGTAAATGTGGTGGGGGAGGAGGACGGGTGGGGGGGGGGGGCGAAATTTTGGCAGGCAAGAGTTAAACACCCCCCATAAAAATTACTCGTAGGCTTTTATCGATCGACACACAGAAATTCAGTTTAAAATTTAGACGTGAAAATACTTGCCTCACGTCCATGTTTTTAATGTTAATAATAATTCATTTGGACACGAAAATAGACAATTAACGTTCAGTTTCATACTCAATTTAAATTTAGACGAGAAAATATTAGAGCCACGTCCATGTTTTTACTGTTAATAATTCGTTTGGACAGGTATGTAGACCATTTACGTCCTGTTTATGCTCACGTTTAATATAGCCTTCACGTCCATGTTTTTACCAAGAATTTAGAATTGTTTCTTAGATTTTGTTCACTTTTGTTTTTATTAATTTGTTTTAAACTTGTAATTTATTTGGACAGGAATATAGACCATTCACGTCCAGTTTCTTGTCCAATTTTATAATCTGGAACGTTTTCTGTTTGGACCGGAAAAGTGTGTAGTCAGGTCGCACGTTAAGCTCCGCTCCCAAAGCTTGCGACCAATCCGCCGCGAGACGTGAAAAGAAGAGAGCCACGGTGGACGTGGAAGGAGTCACTGCGTAAATACAAATCTAACAAAGACATTGATTACGAAAAAAAAAATGTTGGAAACAAAAGAAAGCCTCACGAAGCCATTGTTATAAATCAACAAACGCCGTTCTTTAGTTGATTATTATTTTTTTTCTTAAAAGAATTTTTGCTGTTTGTACGGTTTAATTTGCTATTGACGGCGCACTGAAGTTTCGAATTCGGGTCTTGCATTTTCCACCTCAATTGGCCTTGCCTTCATGGTGAAGGGAAGCAAGGAAAAAAAAACCAATAGCCACGATTGTTTCGCATTTTCTATGACACACGGTCAGGGTAGATTAAGTAGGTAGTGACGCTTTCTGAACACAGGGCCCAAAAAAAGACCTGCTTCCACCAACGGCACCAGAAGGCAGCACTTGTCTAGTCCGTGTTCCAGCCGAAATTTGAAATAAAAAATAGCAGCATCGTTGCCATGGTAACCATTGTAATAGCGACAATTCCTGCGGAAATAGACGTAAATCTCGTGCGTGAGCAACATTCGAAGTTGAAGAACTTATTCTGTGTTCGATTCAAACTGTATATAGATCGTTACAATAAACATAAACTACGGATGCAGCTTCAGCCTGAACGGGCGAAGCACACGCTCATCGGGCGTTCTCGGAACACAAACCCATGTGTTAGTTAGCTCCACTCGTAACGACACCCCGTTTAAAAATTGAATGTTGGATTTAAAAAAGTAAAACGATCAGCCAGTTCTGATCTGTCTTGAAATGATTTTAATGTCCTAATCTGAATTATGGTATATTTTAACGATTAATTTTGTATTCTTACCGTTATAAATTTGTTTTAGTGAAATAGTTTTGAACCCCATGATGCTTTGCGCTTCCGTTACTCTGGCGGTTAATCGCTGAAAGCAGGTACTTCTTTGGGCCAAAAGTTTACCGTTGTGGGAGAAATAGTGGCACTACCTATATAATCTACCCTGCACGCGGTTATCAGCGGTTATTTATTTTAGCTGCGGTTCATCCGCGGTTCACCCGAAACCGCACGTAATTTTATTTTTCAGACCCGCGGCTGCCCGCACACCGCAGTAATTATTTTTTTGGAACCAACCCGACCCGGAACCGACCCGAACCGCACCGAACTGCGGTTTACCCGACCCGCACCCATCTCTACCTCGCAGCATCGCGATGGCGGAAACTCAGTAGTGCGTAGCGTTTTAGCGTGTTTTAATAATTTTTTTTCAAATAAAAAAAGTGTTTGCGCATGTTTTCGGAACCCTAACGACGAAAGGAATGATAGGTAGGTAAATTATGTCGATAGCGTGAAAAGTAAGGTTTCCAAACAATTACCTAAACAACCGTAAGTATCGAAAAATAGCTGGCGTAGACGTTGAGACCAAAGAAGAACAATTGAGACGGTTCACGTTATATCAGCCGCCGGGATCGTGTATAGAAGCCATACTTACTCGTTACCATGGTTACCAGTTTGAGCTAGCGCTGGCCATCTGGCGTCCCCCCTGTGGGCTGGGGGTAGAATGAGCCCACCGTACCCCTGCGTGTCGTAGAAGGCGACTAAAAGGGAACCCAAGATCACGGTCTGCTAGTGTGCCAAGGGTCTGCATGGCGGAGGGTTTTTAGTCCGTCTTGAACACTAGCAACCTCAACACTACGGTTTGCGAGTGCGCCTACGGTGTGTATGGCGGGCAGGTTTAACACCCGTCGCAAGCACTAGTCGGAAAGTGGTGAATGGACATCCGGACAAACCGGGCCCGGGGTGGCTGCTTAGAGGATGTTTGGTGGTTTGAATCCCCTTTTCGGTTTGATTCCAATTTGCCCGTTCTGGCCACTGGGCTTTTCATCCTCATCCCCCAGCATGTTGGCCGTGTGCTGCAACCTAGTAATCCGTGGAGGTGGAGATCCTGGCTTTCGGGCTTTGGCTCCTTATTCCGGAGGACGGGTGGCCTGGGCGAGCCGGCCTAAGGTCAATCGGCTATGACCTTTCGGGTCCTGTCGATGTGGGGAGGCGGCTTGTGCTGTATCCATCTGCATCACGGACCCGAACTGTTTGGGTTATCGACGGAGGTGGTGTGTACGGTTTCGTTGGTGGCCTCGCCTCTCGGCATGCTTAGGCTGCCACTTCTCGGAGATAGACGGTGGTGTTAGCTTCCTGGTGCAGGGCCCTGGATATGCGGCTTCCGGCCCTGCATCACCCGAGTGCCGCGCGGGGCTTTATTTTTCTGGGGAGCGCACCGCCGCGACTTCTTTTTTGCTTTCAATGGCAACTTCTTCCCTCCCCTCCCCCGCAAAAGTTTCTTCCCCCCAAAATTCTTCCCCTCCTCGCCGCACTAGCAAGCGCCAGAGGAGGGAACCTGAGATGGTTGGGCCTGGTGCGCAGTTACCAGACCTTAGTAAGAGTCGGGACCAAGTTCCGAAGTTCCTGGTGGTGACAGGCGACGGCCGAGATGTTACGCAACTCGGTCCATTCGCTGTACACAAAGCTTTGAAAGGGATCTGTGGTTCTGATCCAAAGAGTGTCTCTTGGCTCCGTGCTGGGGGATACCTTGTGGAGGTTGCAGACGATGGTCAGGCGAAGAGGCTTTTGAAAGCGAGTGCACTGGGGTCATGCCCAGTGCATGTCAAGCCGCATCGTACTTTGAACAGCAGCAAGGGGGTCGTGATATGCTTCGATTTGAGGGGTCTCAGTGATGATGTCATTCTGGCCGAACTCAATTCACAGGGTGTTACGGCTGTGAGGCGTTTGACACGGAAAGGCGAGAATGGTGCCCAGCCAACTGACACCTTTTTCCTGACCTTTGATACGCCAGTTGCACCGCAGCACATTACTGCCGGTTACCTGCGCTTGAAGGTCAGGAGTTACGTTCCGAATCCGATGTGGTGTTTCCGCTGTCAACGCTTCGGCCATACCAGCGGCTCATGTAAAGGTAGGACAACCTGTGTTTCCTGTGCTCAGACAGCCCATGAAGGCACTGACTGTGCTGCCCCAGAGCAGTGCGTCAACTGCGGTGGTCAGCACCAAGCCTCTTCACGGGACTGTCGTGTTTATGTTGAGGAACGTCGAGTGCAGGAACTAAAGGTGAAGGACGGGCTTTCCTACTCGGAGGCCCGAAAGAAAGCCAAACTATCGGCGCCGGCTATGACACATTCTTTTGCGCAGGTGTGCAGTGCGCCATTGCCTGGCCCAGTTAGTGAGTCTGCTGATTTGGCAGATTTACCCGCTGAGCTCAGGTCTTTGACAACGACGGTGGGCAAGCCTATATCTTTGTTGACTCTGCAACATCCATCTCTGCAGGGTTTTTTGGGCCCTTCGGACCCGGTTGCTGCCTTGCCGTCTACATCTGCCCAGCCTGCAAATGCTTCTGCTCCTGCTGCTGTTTCTGCTGCTGCATCTGTTCCCAGGCAGGTTAAAGCTTCAGCGAAGCCTCCACCTGCCCGGAGTGAACCACAGAAAACGTTGAAGAAGAAGGCTCCTGCTGGTAAAGCCTCAACACCACCCGTGAGGACGTCGCCACCAGGAGAGAAGGTGAAACGGTCGTTGAACGGCCAGCTTGCTGAGGGGTCCGTTGTGTCCCCTCAACATCTTGATGATACTTTGCCCATGGAGCAGGGAGAGATTTCCTGTTCCAATTCTCCGGAACTTTTTCCTCCTTCCGAGGACAACTTCGTTCTGAACCTCACTCCATCTTTTGATTCGGGTGAGGATTCGGATGTTTTCGGATCGCCCAGAGGAGGAGTTGAGGAGAATGATTCAATTTTCAGCCCGCCCTAATGCCTGCGCATGCCATCGTTCAGTGAAACTGCCAAAGTTATCGGACCCATGCCGAAGAGCTGCGGCTGCTTTTGTCGCATTGGTGACCTCTGTGCTGCTGTCTACAGGAAACCTGCTTTAAGGCGTCAGATAATCCGGTTGTTCGAGGTTATTTTGTCTACCGTCTGGATGCTGACCCTGTGCCACGTGCGCATGGTGGTGTTGCAGTGCTGGTTCAACACTCTCAGCCACATGCCAGTGTGCCTCTGCACACTAGGCTTCAGGCGGTAACAGTTAGAGTTTCTTTCCACTTCGATATTACTGTCTGTTCGCTTTATTTGCCACCGGATGAGGTCTTTGGGGTTGGTGACCTGGAGGACCTGGTCCGCCAGCTTCCTGCCCCTTTTCTGTTGCTGGGCGACTTTAACAGCCACCATGTCCAGTGGGGGGGACCTCATACAGACAACAAAGGGAGGATCCTTGAGGAGTGGATGCAGAGGGGATCAGTTTGCATCCTGAACGATGGAGCCATGACACACTGTAACCTGGCCACGGGCAATTGGTCAGCGGTGGACTTAGCCTTTTGCTCGCTGGCCATGCCAGTTCACTTCACTTGGCGTGTCACTGCCGATCTGCATGGAAGCGATCACCTCCCCATTGTGTTGTCCACAACACAAGGGGGTTCTGTGGCTTCCAGGCCAGCCCGGTGGGCGCTTAAACGTGCTGAATGGTCAGCTTTTGCTGAGGCTGCTGTATTTCAGCATGCGGTTGAGGACTTTTCTGATGTGGATGAACTTTTCACTCATTTCGCTGACGTGGTCCTCGCTGCTGCTCATGCTACTATCCCGCGTACGTCCACTCAGCCGCGGCGGGTTACTGTTCCGTGGTGGACACCTGCTTGCGGGCAGGCCATTCAGGCCCGCCGGCGAGCGTTGCGTGCATTTACAGTCAGCCCAACTGCTGACAACTTTGTAGCCTTTAAGCGCTGTCGTGCCCGTGCCAGGTTTGTCATCCATGAGGCTAGACGTGCTTCGTGGGCAGTTTACGTTTCGTCGATCACGCGCTCCACGCCTTCTCAGCAGGTGTGGCGGAAGGTGCGCCAGATCTCGGGGAAGACCATGCCTTCCCCGGTTTCACAGCTGAAGGTGGCGAATACCATGATCTCTTCTGTGTCGGATATCGCCGACTGTCTTGCGTCTGCATTTGCGCAGGTCTCGAGTGATAACCATTATGATCCTGGTTTCCTCAGAATAAAGCGTAGTGAAGAGGCTCACCCTCTAGACTTTCGCTCCGACGGGCTAGAGGAGTACAATTTACCGTTCACCAGGCAGGAATTTGTTTCAGCTTTGTCCAAGTCGCGTGACTCCACCCCAGGGCCTGATGATGTTCACTATCAGCTGTTGAAACATCTGCCTTTTGCCTCCCAGCAGTTCTTGCTGGAGATGTTCAACCGTGTGTGGGCAGAAGGCTCTGTTCCGGCAGTGTGGAGGACAGCAGTGGCCATCCCGATTGTGAAACCGGGCAAAGACCCTACTGCTCCTGCCAGTTATCGCCCAATCGCTCTGACTAGCTGTGTCTGTAAACTTATGGAACGGATGGTCGGTGAGAGGTTGGTCTGGGTGCTGGAATCACAGGGATTCTTATCTGCGTCCCAGTGCGGCTTTCGACGGTTTCGGTCAACCATCGACCATCTGGTTGCCCTTGAATCGGATGTGAGGGAGGCTTTTCGCCTGCATCAACATCTGGTTCAGGTTTTCTTTGACTTGGAGAAGGCGTATGATACGACGTGGCGTTATGGGATTCTCCGTAATCTCTATAACTATGGCTTGAGGGGACAGATGCCACTGTTGCTTTCTGCTTACCTCTCAGGCCGTTCTTTTCGCGTTCGTGTCGGGGCTACTCTTTCCCGCCCGTTTGTCTTGGAGAATGGTGTGCCTCAAGGAGGTGTTCTTAGTGTCATCTTGTTTGCTATAGGGATCAACGCCATTGCTCAGCAAGCTGCTGTTCCCCAGTCATTGTTTGTCGATAACTTCGGCCTGCGCTTTCGGGCAGCTCGCATGCAGACCTGCGAACGGCAGCTACAGCTGGCAATTAACAAAGTCCAGACCTGGGCGGTAAGTAATGGTTTCTGGTTTTCTCCGGACAAGACTGTGTGCATCCACTTTTGCCGCCAACGAACACTGCACCCGGATCCTTGCCTGTACTTGGGACAGGCACAAATTCCTGTTGTCCCACAGGCACGTTTCCTGGGTCTGGTGTTCGATTCCAGGTTGTCTTGGCTTCCGCACTTACGTCACCTCAAAGACAAGGCTTTGCGGGCGCTTAACATCTTGCGGGTCCTGTCGGGCACTTCATGGGGTGCCGATCGCGCTGCCATGTTGCGCCTCTACCGAGCCCTTGTCCGCAGCAAACTTGATTATGCGTGTATGGTCTATGATTCGGCTAGTGACTCCACTCTCCAGATGTTGGACACTGTGCATCACAGTGGCCTGCGTGTGGCGACTGGGGCATTTCGAACTTCTCCAGTGGTCAGCCTCTATGCTGAGGCCTCGGAGCCACCTTTGGCCATTCGTCGGCGACAGCTTGCCATTCAGTATGCTGTGCGTTTGCGTGCTGTGCAATCCAGTCCTGCTTGGCCCATGGTTTTTGGGCCAGACTTGGGAGTCGGTAGATGCAGGGTAGGTAAGGGTGATTTCCGCGATAGGATCCAGCAGTCCTGTCAGGAGATAGCCTTTGAAATGCCCTGCATCTTGAGGCTTGGGAGAATGCCAGTTGCCCCTTGGCTTGTCCCAGGTGGCAGTTTCATTTTTGCTCTGGCGTCCCTCCCGAAGGGTTCCACTCTACCAGCAAGGTACTTACAGGAGTTCCGGCGGCTGAATTCTCAGTACGCCGGTTATCAGCGCCTGTTTACTGATGGCTCGAAGTCAGACGTTGGCGTTGCGTGTGCTTGTGTGTGTAAGGGAGTAACGGTTGCCCATCGCCTTCCATCAGGCTATTCTGTGTTCTCTGCAGAGCTTTTGGCTCTTGGTTTGGCGGTGGAATGGATCCTTGACCTTCAGGGCATGCATTTCATTATCTTTAGTGATTCCATGAGTGCCCTGGAGTCCTTGGCGAATTACAATCCTCGGAACCCCTTGACACAACGTGTCCAAGCTTTGCTTTCCCGCTTGCCTGGCCAGCGGAAAACCGTGCTTTTCTGCTGGATCCCGGGCCATGTTGGGATAGCAGGGAATGAACAAGCTGATTCTGCTGCGAAAGGGGCCCTTTCTGGCCCTGTCGGTAGGGATCTCAGCCTTGTTCCCTCAGATGCCTTTTCAACTCTGCGTCTGAGGTTACACGCTTTTTGGCAAACCTTGTGGGACAGACAGGACGGTAATAAATTATGGGCCATGCAACTCCACTATGCCCTGTACAAGGAAGAACGCCAAAATTATGGTAATTTCAGGGTTTATTCCAGGGCCACGCGGTCAGTCCTTAGGAGATGTTGTCCAGTGGTTCAAGGATGCTCTAAGTCGGGCTTCTAGCAGGATGGAACACTTCAGGGAGAGCTGTGGCTGGTCGGGGGACCAGGCCCCAGAGTGAGGCTGCAAGGGGCTGCAAGGCCTTAAGTACCTAGAGCTGCAGCCAGTACCTGCCACTGGTGGTGCAAGGTACTTCCTGTACTATATCCTGGTGTCCCATGATCCATCTCTGCTAGCAGCTACCCCTAGGGGCAGGCAAGGCCAGAGCCATCCATACCACTGATCTCCAGGGACTGGACCATACATCAAAGTACATAGCATTACTGGAATACATTAATAAAGATACAGAGTATACAGAATACATAGCATGGAGTCATAGCATCAAGATAAAGAGGCCCTCTAAGGCCCTAGCTTAAGGAATAGGAGGAAGCTGTGGAAACCGTCGTTGCAGAGTTCCCGCCCCCGAAAAGAAGCGCCCTCGCTTTGTCAAGGTAAGTGAAAATTATTCATTACGATAAGCTACTAACTCATACAATAATCAAGTTTCTCAGAAATTATTCAAAAATAATACCAAGAAGGTGCGCACTAACAACAAGTTACAATTAAGGATGCTATGGGGACGTTTAAGCTTTTTATCTGCAAATAATTCAACCGTTTTACTGTTCCAGCAGGGTGACATTACGTACTAGTATTAGTAATGTTTTTGTAAAGCCTGGGAAATCTTTGAGCGTCAAAATTCAGACATTATTCCCGTAAAACCCGCTACGCAAACTTAATTACTTGAACATTTTCACGAAAATTATGCAGAAGCAAAAACGATTTTTTCTAACTTTTAAAATACACTCACAATCAATCAGTGCAAAAACAGTCAATAGAAGAGAGAAAAAAAACCCAAGTGCTTAACGCACGAAAATCCATTTCAAACGATCATAACCACCAGTTATTAGTTGGACAGTAAGCAAGTTTAAGGTTTTTTATTTCAAAAATCTCATAGACAAAATCGGTTGTTAATTGCCGGTAACCGCGCGTTTCAAAAGACTAACGCGGTAACAATTCGTTTCGTTCAATTAGCAATAACCTTCTAATTGTTAGACCCAAGTATTGTTGTATTTAATAAACACCACCAGCTGATCGATTCATGAACTGAAATTACAATTCAAGTTGCTAGGGAACGGTTACTAAGTGAAATTGCACGAACACGTGCCATTCCTACTAGAATTCCTTGAATACTCAAAACTATTCAAAACAGCGAAAATGGAAAACCACCAAGCTGAACTCTTAAGAGAATGAAAACATCACGAAATTCTTTTCTGGGATTCGGCTCAATCGAAAGTACCAGTACTAGCGAGAACCGTTGGACCGGGGCCACCGAGTGTGTAATCGTCTTCTACCTATGACTTTATATGGTTATCATGTGTTTCACGACCAGTTCCAGCATGGAGAAGTTGACCCTAATGACGGACCAGACCTGGTCTGGCGAGTACCTACGCCTACCCATCCTAATTTCATGGAGGACTGGATCAACTCGTGCCTCCTGCTGAGAATGCCGTCGCAATTGAATCTCTTAGTAGTACGTCACCTCTATTCACAGACCCCAGGGACGTCGAAGGTTAGCAGCTCTAAGAAAAAGAATTAAATTCGCCTATTTCCTCAATTCTGTTCTTTCAGATGACAGTCCCGACTCCGGAATTCCGGACGAGGTTTACAATTAACTAGCAGCGGGTAGACGAACAAATGAAGACGCAATCTGCTAGCTGCCACTTTTCATTTTAAAAAATTGTTAAATCCTGTCACCCTCGTTGTTATTCAACCTTTCTATGTGTAAGGGAAAAAAAGAAAAACAAAGCTATGAGGAAAAAAAAAGTTAAGTTCAATTTTCTGTCGCCCTCACGTTTGATCATACATTAGTGTTAGTTTTTGTAATAGGTTAGCTAAACTTTAGGTTAGCACGGTACACTTCCTATTGGTTTGATCTGTCCAGTGAAAATTTGGTTAATTCTTTATTTCCCCACGAATTCTACCAATTATCTACAATCTTTCAATTTCAAGCTTTTTATACGATTCATTTTAAACAACTACAATCAACGATCCGTGATAAATTGTGCGTTAACCAGACTGCTTGCATTTACCGTAATTTCTTTTAGCATTCATCAAGTTCTATCCTGAAGTTTTTTTTTTTTTGATTGCATATGAAAATGTTTCTAGATTTTAGCTACTGCTTGCCGGAAGAAGATCCCGAAGAAACACAGCCATTATTCCTTAAAATAAGATTGAATTCTCCAGAATGTCTTTTTAAAATTCCTAACAATTTCATAATTACAAAAACAAATTACCGCCATCATCTTCACACAAAAGAAGAAAAAAGAACCGTATGCAATTCCAATACAAACAATTACCCGTTTTCTATTTATTAATAATTGTTCGTATATGTGAAATTCAGTTTAAGTTGTGAAACGGCATTCGTAATACCCTATTCGTTGTTAATTGACTAGGGGTAAATTGCGTCATCGCAATTAGTTGCCGTTATTTTTAATGCCAACATTAGTTGTCGGGAACATTATTCCCAACGTCGGTCCTGTTGCCTCAATCTCGAACATCAATCGATAACACTTTGAAAACACTTCGTCTATCAGCGTTCTAACTAAAGTTCTAGATTCAGCGATCTTGGGCAGAAACATTTAAACACTTCAACAATCAAGCACCACTAAGATGTAAGTATAGGTGTTAGCCCAACGTACCAGTGGGCCTTTCCAGAAACTCATCGTTCGAGTCCCCGTACGAGCCTGCTAAGGCCCGCAGTGTGAATTTACTTTGATACGTTTAACCACGCGTACAAGTTTGCATTTTAACGTAACCACGCATCCACATTATTTCTAACATTGTTTATGATCAACTTTACTAAACCTGATCCTTCGTTTCACCTCTCTGTTAAGTCTACACAAAGCACAAAGCTTAAGTTTATTTGTCTTAATTTCTCCGCTCGATCTAACCAAGCGTCGACGTCATTTTGGTTAAACCAGTTACCACCTTTAAAACAAGCTTTAACTAGTTTATTTACCCAAGCCTGGAATCATTTAAGTCGCTTCCAGATCCGTATCGTCTAGACAGCACAATCACGATGCGCCCTTCCGCATCTGGACTGCCACAGGTCTAAATGACCCAATGAGATTTCCAACACTTCACTGTCTAATTATTACAGGTTAGCAAGCCACCTTCAACCAAGGCGAAGGTGCTCTTAGGTCACTATTTTCCATTACTATAAAGCTATCCGTGATTCCCTACAACATTTTTGTCAACCACTCGCCCAATGCAACAATTCTTTAACATTACTAATAAATTTCCGCTTTCACCATACGCCTTCAGACTATAATCGTGCCCTTTTCCACGTGCAACCTTTCTGAACCTGGTGTCATATTACGATACCTTCCCTGCTCAACTCTTTAAAAAAAACTTATCTGTATACCACCATTAATCAAACCACACTATCATTTACTTTCAAATTTTAATTTACTATACGCTGACACACTCTGGATAAGAAAGATCTGTATTTAACGTATTGTTAACAATTTTTGCACTCTCATAAGCACGCGGTGCCATGTGCTGCCGTAACTACTACTCTTTAAATTAAAAAAAAAAACTGTATTGGGCTCTAACGTGATCGGTACCGATCCCAAATACCAACTATTGGGCTTTTCAAGCCAAACTTCGCACTGAATTTCTTTCTACCGTCATTAACACGTTGAAGAATTGTTCCCGTTTCGTCAACAATCAAGACTTCACTCACATTTACTTTGTCATGAATTTCCTACCCTAGGGCAGTTAACTTATCTAGGTCTGTGGGTGCCTGGGGCCGCTAGCCGTAGTTTCCTGGCTTCCGTCTTAGTTTAATGACTTCTGAAGGTTTTATCTCGGATTAATAACTACACTTCGTTGGTTTTATCCTGCCAAACTAAATTGTTCGCTGCAAATGTTGGTTGCAAATCTGCTGACGCCGTAAATTTTATTTCAAGGATTACCGGTCAGATTGTGCTTTCTATCAAGGTCAGTGGAAAAGTTACTACTCGTTGCGCAATCGGTTACGTAACCCGGATACCGTACTCAACGAAACGAGTATCGGCAACCGTTGCGCAATCCAAACCCATTTGAATTAATTCAACCTTTAGTGAAACATTTGCACAAAACATTGTGCTTCCATTCTCTATTGTGGCGACAACGTCTTCCTTTCGTATTTTAGTGAAAACCAGTACCCAGTGCAGGCGTGACCCAACAAGTTTGCCGACACAATTTCGGTTAGGAATTGGCTGGCTTAGAAGAAAGAAGAAAAAGAAGACGGTATTTCACATTTTGGGTACCAATTCTTGTGCATCAGGATCTTGATTAACTCGACCAACTAAATTTCCATTTGGAGGAAAACCAACAATGGGTTTTAAACGATAGTTTTGCGTTTCATGTGACGAATTTCAACATCTTGTGCATCGAATTCTTTGGAAACGATTATCACAACCGTTATTACCACCACGACGATAGCTGAAAAAGCCATTACCACCATTAGGAAAACTTGCTACTGCCTTCCCAACTGTTACCTGATTTTGCTGGTGATCCGACCCACTGGGGCCGAATTTACAAGTCCACCCAATTGTTTTGCAAACGTTACAAGTGTACTTCGCTTCATATTCAAACAAGAAACTAGTGTTATTTCTACCACAATTTCTACTATTTTAATGTTACCAACATTTAAATCTCAGATTGAACTCGATTAGCCTCTCCTCTTTAAATCATGGGGTCCACTACCGCAGAAGCTCCGAGCAAGATGGCCGGCCTATCTAGATTCCGGCGCGTGAAGTTTAGAAAGGTTTAAGACTTTGATTGCGGTTTTTGGTATTATGTGGTTAGTTTAGGTTAGGTTAGGTTAGGTAAATTTGGAAAAAACTGACCTTATTTTCGAGAAACAGCGACCTTAATTTACCCTTTACACCAACGGAGATAGTACAACCTACGTATACAGATCGATGGTGGATGCGCTTGGAGCCGCTGTGGAAGTGGTTCCAAATCATGTTTCCCAAGGAAAGAAAGAAAAAGAAAAACCGCATTTTAAAATCTATGGAGGAAGTGAATTTTCTTGACATCATAGGCATGTGAAAAATCGAATTCAGTGTTTCCAAAATAGCTCAAACTTGATCAAAATCACTGATTATAGCACCAGTGTTTTGTAAAATATCTGTGCATTTATTAAAATGCTTAATGAAACTTTCATTTTCCTGCATTCTCATAGTTCTAACCTTAGCAATTAGGTTATACCCATGTGACTATACTTCAAACTTAGCCAAAAACAAGGTTTTAAAATTCTCCCAACCAGAAAAAAGTTCATTTGCCAAAAACCAGTCAACAGCATTTCCTGATAACCCTGATGGAACAGTTTAGTGAATCACTCATTTCTGACCAATCTATTCAACTTTTAAAATTCTCTCCAATTTCATGAAAAAAAGCTGAGAGGAAAATTTCGTCCCTCAAACCAACGAAATCTTCAATTTTCAAAGCTTCTACTTTAGGCAAAAGTTTAAACATTTCAACAGCTGCCTGGTAATTATTCTATGATAAACAATTTTCAACATTTGAACTTTTACTAACTAGATTAGTGCTAGGTGTCATAACAGGTGAACTGAAAACATCAGTTGTTCAAGTTAATGGTGGCTTAGGCACAGCACCTGAAGCTGGCCAACTAACAGGATTTGTGCCTCCCCATAAAAAATTAACTACTGAATCCAGTCTATCACTCAAATTTAAGATGACAATGTCAGTAGAATTACTAGTTGAAATTGGTTGGCTAAAATAAATTTGGCACAAAAGTTGGCACTTGCGTTGACACTTGGCTTGGTCCAGGCAAAGGTGCAAAGTAGTTTGGCATTGAAGAGACAGTCACTGAAGGCCTACCAAGCATTTAGAACACTAGGTCATTTGGTAGAATAAAACATGTCTGAACTTGTTCATTAGGGTCAGTCCAAATTAGGGTCACTAGAATTAGCTGATGCTGTTGGAAATTAGTAGAAGTTGTCACTGAAGCTACACAAGCAGGTGAAAAAGGGAAATTCATATTTGAAGGCACACCTGGCACGAATGGAACACTTCCAATAACACCAGCACTACTTGAAACATTGAAACAGGTGAAAATAACTGTCCAACATTTTGGTAAAGTCGTTGCAGGGCTTGACACACAACCATTTAGGCCTGCTGTAGTAGTATTTAGCTCCATATTAGATGATACTTGAAAATTAGGGGTTAGTAGGAGGAAGTTGAGCTGCTATTCTTAATGGGGTAACCCCTAACGGTGATTGCACAACTTGTGAAACAATAGGGGTAGTCACCCTAGCTGCTTGCTTCTCTCCAGGCCTAGGCTTCTTCCCTAACTTCTTAGGGTTCCAAGTTAAATTCTAAGAGTCGGGGGTCTAATCTTGGCTTAGATCTAGCAGACCTTGGCATAAAATAACTGAATCTTGAAAGTTTAGGCCTATAGGCTATGGAAAGCAATCTTAAGGTTGTATCTTAACAGCCTACACAACCAAAAGCAATCTAGGAAAAGTCTCAATCGGTTAAAGTCAACTCAAGACACTAGCCTACACAGGCACACACAAAATAAAATAAAGGCACTGACTGATTGAAATCATTCTTCATACTGCAATAGAAAAGTTATTGCCACACTTTAAAACAGTACTCTATACTCACAACCACTTAAGTTGTTTCTTCGAAATCCACTGAAGACTGGGGTCCCAAGTGGAAAATGGAACACCCAAGATGGCTGCCGGCATTCCGAAAGGCTTCTTGGTGGAAAAATGACCTTCTTGATGAAAAATGGACGGCCGATGCACCACTTGTGCAACCCCACTATGCCCGGTACAAGGAATAACGCCAAAATGATGGTAATTTCAGGGTTTATTCCAGGGCCACGCGGTCAGTCCTTTGGAGATGTTGTCCAGTGGTTCAAGGATGCTCTAAGTCGGGCTTCTAGCAGGATGGCACACTTCAGGGAGAGCTGTGGCTGGTCGGGGGACCAGGCCCCAGAGTGAGGCTGCAAGGCCTTAAGTACGTAGAGCTGCAGCCAGTACCTGCCACTGGTGGTGCAAGGTACTTCCTGTACTATATCCTGGTATCCCATGATCCATCTCTGCTAGCAGCTACCCCTAGGGGCAGGCAAGGCCAGAACCATCCAGACCACTGATCACCAGGGACTGGACCATACATCAAAGTACATAGCATTACTGGAATACATTAATAAAGATACAGAGTATACAGAATACATAGCATGGAGCCATAGCATCAAGATAAAGAGGCCCTCTAAGGCCCTAGCTTAAGGAATAGGAGGAAGCTGTGGAAACCGTCGTTGCAGCCATTAAAGGCACTGTCGAGGAGTGGCACTCGGCGTGTCGCCGCAGTCGCCGTGAGGAGGTTGTGTTGGCCCGTTTGCGAATTGGTCACACCCGACTCACTCACTGTTTCGTTTTGCGGGTGGTTGACCCTCCTGAATGTTATTGGTGTCGACGGCCACTTACGGTCCGGCACTTACTTGTTGATTGTCGCCATCTTGATGGTGTTCGTCGTCGTTTCCATCTTCCGCATGACATTGCGCGTCAGTTGGGCGATAAGTCTGTCCTCCTGTCCGGTGTTTTTCAATTTTTGCAGGAGATACAGATGTATGACAAGATTTAGATTAGGGGTTTGAATAATATCTCTGTAATGTGTGGTGCAGTGGCAACCCGGACCGCTGCACTGTGACTGAGGTTGGCGCTAATGACCAAGTTGTCGACGCGCCATTAAGCCTCAACCCCCCCCCCCCCATCTGGCGTCTTTGCATAGTACTCATTTTCAGTTATATTGTCGACTGGAATTCGGTAGCTTAATGCACACGAACACACTTTTTACGTTCGGACCGGTCTGACTTACGTTTTATAATTAGTATTCATTAGTTTGTTAGTCCTGAGTGTTGCTGACGTGATCTCTTGTGTACAAGGCCAACTCATAGAAGCGCTGTACCAGCCTAATTGTTGCGACAGTTTAGTTCGCCGCCTCGTCGTATGGTGGCGAATGTTAGCAGACGAATCGAACAGACCAGGCACGAATCGAACACAAAATAAGGAGACAGAATAAGGGGACAGAATGGGTTAGTCCACAATCAGCACGAGGGAGGTATGGTAAATAAACTGAATGCCTTCGATGTCAGCGGCGGTAGATTTTAACGCTGAAACTCTGCAGGTGTTTGCAAAATACTGCATTTTTAACGACGTTCTTTTAAATACGGGATGTTTGAGGTTATTTAAAGGCTGTAAAATGTTGTCAGAGTAACAGAATTTAAAATTATGGGCAAAAAATAGAAACCACAACTCTATAAATTCTATGAATCTTTTGTTGTAATAATTTAATTTTCACTGCAGTAAACGAATGGTATCAAGAATTGACGGAGGTTTATTCTTGATGATAACTAGTGACGAAATTAAAATTTAACGGTGTATTATACTGCCGAGAGGTTACATAATAGATTTGAATAGGTTTAAGAATATTTGTATACTAGAGAAGTGATGTTCTAGTAACAAAATTGAAAATTAAAAACTGTCTTGGTGGCAGGAAGCAGCAGTGAAAGCCAACGTACCACTATCTAGACAAAAAAAAATAATTGTTCCGAATACCCATGATAAATTTCCGGCCACATGACGATACCTGAATTTTATTTTTCATTTAGGCTAGGTGGCCGCACAATAGCTCCAGGGCCGACCTACAATTTTTTTTCTTTGGGGGGGGGGGGGGAAACGGGAAAATATGCCCCCCCCCCCCCCCTAGTGCCTACCACCACAACGAAGAATCCAGTCAAACTCTTAAACTAAAAACACAAATAAAAAGCAAAACAGATAATAAAAAAAAAATGAACTTAGGTTTTTATGCTCTCCACAGTCTTTCGGTGGGGGTGGGGGGAGGAGAGAGAAGAGGATAAATTCTCCCCCCCCCCCAACGGGTGGCCCCCTGAATAACTGGCAGACGCTGTGAGGAGAGTTTGTTTTTATTATATGTTGAATGTTGAAACGGTACGATTATGACAGTTTGTTCATTACGCCTAGCAGTTCGTTACGTAACAAACCGCATTTTATCCCTCTCACTTGTAATTTATCTTTCTTGTTAATATCCCTTTCCTTCCCCCTTGCAACATTTCGTACCGCGACAGACACTCCACCCATTCATCCCCACCCTCCTCACCTGCCAGCAATACGTAATTTATGGATGCTCCCTTTTTGCTTTTCTAAATACGAACATGCATTATCACGTAAATAATTCCTTGTTCTTTCAATCGTAGCTCAAACATACGAAGGCAGTGTTTAAATTTAGATTTATTACTGTTTTCTCTTCTTCCAAACCTGCTTCAAACGCTTCGTTACTCTGCTTATCACCAGTGCCGCTTTCTGTCGGTAGATGGCGAACCTAAGGAGACGGCTAAAGTGTCCCTCGTTCAATGTTCCCATGGCGAGGCATTGCCTAACTAGATTACACCAAGAGATCACGTTGGCAACGGGCGAGGCCTGGTGTAATCTAGTTAGGCAATGTCCTAAGTTGCATCATAGGAGTTGATTGTGTTTGAATGGATAAGCAACTCCCAGCTCAAATGCATAGCCGAAGTGCGTAGTCTTCGATGGCAAGCGTGACCCACGAATGTACCCAGAATACAAAGCGCGTCTGCTACTTCCGCCTGACCAAGCCGCCATGAGGTATTCGCGGTTGATCCGCTCGTAGGCGGTGGAATTTTCTGTGAAATACGCCCTGTACTACATTGTTTATGATGTATCAAACGTAGGTAAGATAAGAGATTGTTATATTGTTAGGCGTTACGTGCCATTGTATTTTGTAACAAAGTTTGACAGTCGAACGAAACCCTAACGCCGATTGTTGGAGAAGTAAATATCGTATTTTTATAACACGAGATGGGGTGCGTATGTATGCATGATATTTGCAAGAAAACCGGTGTAGAATGAGTCCTCTTCTTGTGACAACAGTAAGTTTAACCGAGTTAAAATGTCGTAGCAGCAGAAAAATTGAATAAATTACTAAATCTAATTTAGTACCGTTATACCAGTTTAGTACCGCGTTATACTAGGCGTCGTCTGCTTTCTCCGCCATGTTGAAAGATGGATTAAACCTAGTGCGTTGGGTGTAAATTTCCGATAGCGCGAACGCGAGTGCCGATTGGCGTGGCGGTACGTCCTTTGACGCCGCGCTCTTAAACTTCCGGTTTAGTCAAGTTGCTTATCCACCAAAACACAATCAACTCCTATGGTTGCATCGATTCAGCAGATCGAAAACGGCGGCCATGTTGAATCCACAGATCACAGAAATCCGTGACGTCGCGGGGCTCCCCCATTGAGTGCGTGAGCACATGAACACAAATATGCACGAATTGTTGGAATAGACCGGTGTGCGTTAAGCCTAACGACACAGTCCGGCCAGCAAATAACTTTTTTTTACACGGACCGTCTAGATCCCAGGCGTCTTCGGATCTCTGGCGTTGTTTCGATCACGTAACCTCGCTCCCAGAAGTTCTCTGCCCTCACACTAGCGGGCAAATCAATCATGGCGGAAAACGGCACCGATTTAAGTAAGCAGCTACCTGTATTCAGAGCTAATTCGCACATTTTTCAACAATGAATCGACTTCTCATTGCGAGCGTTCACGGGAAGATGAACTTGAAGACGTTTCTCTGGCTTCTTGCATTACGGTTAGTAGGCAAACCCGCGTGAACGCTCGTGCAAATGAGTACTGTAGTTGATTGAGATTGTTCAAAAACATGTCAAGAGGGAGTGCAACCCCTTTGGTTATCTCAATTCTGTCTACTAGATGGCACTAGGGTCTACAACGTATTTCAGTTACGATCGTAGTTCCACTTTTTCTCAGTTATTTTCCAAAGGAATAGTGTCATTCTTGTTTCTAATGAAAGGGAATCGTCTTGTCTAACGAAGTGTGGAGGCAAAATTATCTAAAATATATTTTTGTACTTTGGAGCAATATTTTAAGGTTGGCTGATTGCAAGATAAATAAAAACTGTAAACGTGATTTCCATCCGATATCTAGGAATTAAATCCTTTTCCTCATTAAAAAAGTGTTACTGATTTAAAATTAAACAACAAAATACCATAATATGCAGGTGTTGTTTGAAAAAAATCGTACTTACTCTAATCGGATTCGAACGCAGACCAGGTGTTACAGCTGACGAGGCATGTTGATAAAGAAGGGCTGGATAGCAGTGGCAACGCTCGTCAGATCCGTGCGTTCGGAAATCTGAGCCAAATGACGTTTCATATATGTATGGCATGCTATCGACGTAAAACTGTGGCATAATAATTCATTGATAAATTTTGCAGCCAAATACCCATCTTTGCTGTTCTTGGATTGCATTAGTTGCCCAAAAGAGTGGGAAAACTAGAAAGTAATAGTACGTTTTGTTCTTGTACCGTGAAACTTGGATAAAAACAAAACCTTGTTCAAAAATGATAAAAAATTCCAAAATGCAGTTCTGTGTATTTATTACTTATAATGTATTATTTGTTTCCAGCTGGGGAAGTATGTACCACCCCCCCCCCTCACCTGACTCCATAGTTTGTCAGTTCCACACTCCCGACTGATTTGCCATTTTGGACTAATTGTCATCCCCCCCCCAACAATTCCCCGCTTCCACAATAATTCCCCGCTACCGAATAACTGTCATTCCCCCGCCCCCGATAATCCTCCCCCCCCCCCCCCGGGCTTTCACTTCCGTAATTGCGCCCAAGGGCGGATCCAGAACGAATCCTTGGAGGGGGCCGCAGGATGGTTTTTCTCCTTTTTCGTTCATTTTTGTCGTAATTTTGGCGCCTATTGTACCGTCTATCTTGACGATTGCCTCCTGAGTAGCCCAGATCTTAAAACTCACATCAGTCATGTAGATCGAGCGTTACAGCTAGTCGCTCATTCGGGATTAAAACTAAGTGTAGAAAAATGCGATTTTGCTAGAAAACAGGTTAAATTTCTAGGTTTCGTACTAGACGAAAACGGGATACAGCCAGATAGGGATAAAACTAAGGCTATGCAGCAGTATCCCACACCTAAGACACCTAAACAAGGTCGTTCATTTCTAGGTTTGGTAAATTTTTATAGGAGACACATCTCTCAATTCGCGGAAATGTCTCACATTCTAACTAAACTTACACGTAAGAATTGTGAATTTGTATGCGGAGAAAACGAAGGAAGAGCTTTTCAGGAACGTAAAGAAGCCATGGTCAAAGCTGCAACACTTAAACACCCCGATTTTGCTAAGCCATTTTTTCTAGAAACTGATGCTAGTGGCGTGGCGATCGGCGGTTGTTTGAGTCAGTATCATTAAACGTCTTAAGGATCAATCATCGGAAGATTTAATTGATGCATCCAGTAAGCGTAACATCTTTTATAAAGATTACGACGGAATTTTCTATAGAATTAGACTTGCAGATCCAGTTAAAGGCCGTATGCACAATCTAGCACAGAAGTGTATACCTAAATCTCTACGCAACTATTGCATTAGGGACTATCATTCCACGCCATGTGCCGGACAGCGTGGTGCACGTAAAACTAGAGATTTAATAGAATTACATTGTTATTGGCCTAAAATATTTGACGATATTGCTTATTATGTTAAAACTTGTCAAGTATGTCAAGCTTACGTTAGACCCATTAAACCGTACAAAGCCAAATTAAGAGCGTATCAACCCCTACAGAGACCAGGTTACTCTTGGAGCTTGGATCTCATTGGACCTTTAAATAAAAGCATTCACGGTAACATCTACGTGATGACATTGATTGACGATTTCAATCGTTACGTCATTGCAGTGGGAATTCCTGATAAAAAGGCAGTTACTATAGCAAATAAATTGTTCTCTCACCTTATCGCTAGATTCGGAGTGCCAGTTCAATTAAGGGTAGACAATGGTTCAGAAATAAGTAACGCTATCGTAGCTAGGTTAGCCAATGTGTTTAACATTAAACAGATTAATTTTACTCCTAACACTTCATGGGTACGAGGTTTCGTAGAAGCCGCAAATAAAAGGATAGAAACAGTTTTGCGTAAAATTACAGCCAGTTGTCCAGAAAATTGGTGCGAATATTTAGAATTGGTAACTGTAGCACTAAATGCATGTCCTAATTCAACTACGTTAATTAGTTTACATTATTTACATCATGTTCGGAATTCAGATTACCGAGCGCTTTAGCATTCGAGCCACCACGAATCTGCTATGGCAGTGATGATACTATAGTCCGTCTAGAGAGTAGACTACAAACAGCATTCGAATTCGCTCGAGCGCATAATTGGAAAGCAGTTCAGAGACAGCAAAACTTTTATGATCGTACAGCTAGACCTTACCGTTTTTTGGTCGATGATTATGTATTATTATGCGACTTCTTACCTATTAAACAAATTTCTCCGAAATTACTTAGAGCATGGACAGGTCCGTTCAGGATAATGGAATTTGTAAACGATGCTAGTGTACGTATAGTGCATTTTTTAGATCCACTTAAAGTCATTCATGGTCATGTCAATAACTTACGACCGTGGTTCCTAAGAACAAACACTCAACCTATTCCTTTCAATGGACCTACCGATCTCGAAATGTCAGAACAGCTTAACGGCACGTTAACAAACGCTGAAATAAAATTGCAAAATTACATAGCAAAGCTTTTAGAGGATCCAACAGATCATTTGTCGGAGATCGAACCGCCAGTGTTTGCGCCTTCCGAAACTGACGGCGCAGCTAGAGGCTCGCAAACGAGCCTAACAAACAAACGCAAACGCGTCGAGCCAAAATCCGCCGCTTATCTACAAAATAAATATCGTAAAATAGATTACAAGCTTAACAAGCAAGGAATGCTTGAATCTATGCATGGTTACGATACCCACAGAAGTAGAATTACACCAGCAATTAGGCTGCGTCGGCAGTTATAAGAGGCAAACATTGACCACGAATAAAACACCGTGTATCCGACGGAGAACAAAGACAGGGTGTCACCCGTGTGGAGCGTTCACATGCTCTGCACGCGGGAACCCTAGCGGAAAAAAAAATGGTAGTAGCTTTTCATTACAACAAAAGTACGGAGACTGCGAACAGACAGCAGCACATTTTTACTTCTCGTTATATTTGCGAATAATACGCTAGAACTTGTTTCCTTCAAAATATGCATAGAAATATAACTTAACATAATATGTTTCAATATGTAGCGTAGAAATAATGTTCACAAGGGACACCTCGTAAAATTGTTTAAAAAATAATAATATTATTAAACACCGAAAACACATTTACACGCAACTAAATACAGATTCACGAGTACACGAAAACGAAAAAAAATTATTAATAATGATACGCCCAACAACATATTACATAAATTACAGATAGAGATAATAAGAAACTTAAATTAAAAACATAATATAATGGGTACACATCAACAATAAAATCAAAAAAAAGTCAGTCAAATCATATTAACTAAAATTATTTACAAACGTAACGTATTATACTGCAAACAATAGAATGACATACAAATTAAAATAAAAACATATAGCAGCACGGTACGATTGACAAAATAATAAAATAACCACGACATGTACAAATGCACCAAATCATAAGGTAATCATAAAATTAAACGAAAAAATATAATACTAAACATAATACCAAGGAAATAAATTAATACCACATACATACTCAAACAAGGGAAAGTAATAACGAAATAATAAAAGGAAATAATACCCTGTAATAATGAAGGTAAATAAATTATGACATACATGAAATAGACAATCACAGATTAAAGAAATCAAATTAAAATTTTGAATAAAAAAAAAGAAATAGATCGATACGGTAAATTTAAAGTTAGTATGAATTAATTCATTAAGACTAGTCCAAAATAGAGATTTTGAATAAAGTTATTAAGACTTCCAGAACCCTGGATTAATATAGAAAGAAATGAAATTTTCAGGAATCTGTGATCATGGGCACTGCTAAACCACAGTAAAATAGAGTAAAAAGAAATACTATATACAAATATATACAACTCATAGGTTACTACAGCAGCAACATCATCGTACTCTACCATGCCGCTTACTTTAGCGACGGGTAGAGCCCCGCATTCCCAAGAGCAACAACACCTCTTTTAGCAGCGGACTGTCGCAGCGACAGCAATGAATTACCCATCGTCACTGTCGGCATCCTAGTTGTCATCTAAAATAAGATATTAAATAATGAGAATTAGTATTTGGTTCACGGAATAGGGAACACATGAACACTCATAACATGCACGGTATTTTCAAGTCTAGATTTCACAACGATAATTAGTATAACCTTAATTTATTATTATTATTTTTCTCTCACCCATGGATACAGAATGGAGGGAAATAAAGTATAACGAAAGTGGAAGGATGACGTTCAAGTATAATTGTTGTAACTTGACCAGGTTCCTTTCTGTTATGATTGTTGTATACTAAATATGAGTTATGTTTTTAAAATTTAATTGCGAATGATATTTATTTACCACCCCCCCACCCCCACCCCCCACAAAAAAATTGAGAAGATTTAACAAATATAGTTAAAATACCGACATACATCTATACGGCATAACAGCCTACAGACACTAAAAATATTATATCTTCACTAGTTCAATAGCACGGTATTACAGAACTCCGGTTCCTCACATAGTCACGCTGCTGCGCTCGCTGCAGCGGACGGGTATTTTACTTGCGAATTGCGCTAGCATACAAAACGAAAGAATTAACAAATACTTCGGTATAAATAATTATAATCACGGTTGTTAAGCTCTTGTGTAAGCCAGTATACCAGGAAATATGTTATTAAGAAAATAATACCACCCCCCCCCCCCTACTTCCATTTTCCGGAAATTATAAAAGTCATTTCGCAATTTACCTAAATACGCAGTTCTTCATTCGAAAACGGAATACGTGCCACGCAATATAATTACTTATAATGCGAGGAGCAATGATTCAAAACATTGGCTATAGGCTACCTTGTTGCGACGTATCGCACAAAATACAATTTTAAGCTACTTAAAAGTTGGAGCATGGCACGGATTCTCATTTTAGAAGAAGCTTCATTGGCAATTAATGCGGACAGTCATTTTTTTCCTCTAGGAAAGTAAGTGGCGGTTTGACACATTCTTTATAAATCAAATTTAAACACGAGACAACATTATAATTTTACATCCATAAGGATACGCATCATAAAATTAAGATAGTTACTAATTTGAAACAAAAATATTTCGTTTTACATCCATAAGTAATGGATTATAAAAGCATAATATTGTGTTAATCAAATTTTAATGAATTTAAATCAGTCCTCACGAAATGCATTACCGATCGTTAATTCATAGGATAACGTCTAATATATACTTCGAAATACTGTATTTTATTACAGCAAGACTTACCTATTGACCTAATACATAGGATCAAACCCTAAATGAACTTATTATGACAGTCAGAAATGAGGAAATATCCATTTCTCACTCCTGAGAACCATTGACTTAATAATATTAATCACCTGCATGAGAAATTTCCCGTCCTTGGATAGAGGCAAAATATACATTTTATACATCCATCTATTCAGTATAAATGTAATTTAAACTTTCACGTATATCGCATTAATACTGCGTTTACATGTATAATTGTTGAAAAGTAATATTATGAATAATATAAGGTTATTTAAAATACGTAAAATAAGTTTAGCTAAAACATAAGTAAATTATACGTATTTTGCGAAAGAAAATTATAGATATTTTTTATTATTGCATGATGACTACCAGTCAAATTTATTTAAAATTAAGACTTAGAATTAAATTTCTTACCATATTGGCCATTATGGCACACAGGGCAGTCATCCCTGCAGACGGCCGGGCGAAGACAGTTCTGCGCGCCACTGCCGGACGCACCAACGTTGAATCCGCCGGCGGGCTCAGGGGCTCCTTCCAGGAGGGCGGCGAGTCCTCGGACGAGGCCGATGGGGACGAGGTCCGGTAGCGACGGTGGTATGTAGCCGAGCAGGCAGTCGGGGATGAGGTCCGCTAAGAATCTAGGCCCTTCTTCTTCCTCCAGAACACAACATGGAGAGCGTCTTCATTTTTAATTTGGGTTAGTAGCCGCCTTAATATAGCGCAAAAAAATGGCCAAACCTAGAAGTAATTAGTACAAAGATAAAACCAATGGCATTCGCTCTTGAAAACTTTCATAAATAACATATCAAAAGTCTACCAAAATATTGTTGGTGGAAAGCCGCAATTGTGTCAAAAGGCGCCCAAATTCGACACTTTCACTGTTATTTATTGAAATACTGAATTCCCTTTCACAGTTAGCAAAATTACATCCATAACGTTATTGTTCCTCTTGAAATTTCCTTTCCAATGATACCAAACATAACCGGAAGTAACTACCGGAAGTGGTACTAATGAATCATGATTAATGCATATTATATACCGTAATAAAAATAATAAATTTTGTACTACTAACATAAGTGAAAAGATTTTATTTTGAAAATACAATATATTTCTGATTAGGTTCACAATAAGAATGTTTTCAGACATCAAAGCGGTTCACATATTTCATATTATCTCATAGTCACTGAATGTATCTACTGTGTCGTCCACTGGTTCACTATTGAGGCAGGAACCTTTGCATTCCGAACATGCTACGGAACACTTCAGTCCTTTCTTTCTACATCCACATTTACTATTTCCAAAACCGGTTTGGCATTTGCAACGAATCAGCTTCATCAGAGAATTGGTGCTGGAGGCATGTCTGTTTGATAGGGAGCGTAGGTACTATCAGCAATCAAGCACCAACCCCAATCTGTGGGATTCAGGTTGTCTATTCCCGTCCATTTTTGCACTTGATAATACACTCTGAGACTATGGCAGCCGATACCAATGTTGGTGGGAGTTTTCTGACTTGAACAAATGTAATGTCCTCTGGCAAAATATTTTCTTTCTTAGATTATCCAACGTTTCACTTTCGGTGCCACCATAGATATCCACTAGTGTTCTTTCACCAGCAACTACTATGTCTTTCTTTTCATTGTTGGGTTTTTGTGAAAACCTCAGCACAGCGTCTCAAATGGGGATTGTTTAAAAGCTTCTTTACAGCCTGTCCTTTTCCGATACCAAACAGGTGGGATGTAGTGTCACAACCTAAAATTCCGTTTGAAGAAAGAATGTAATGGCAGCAGTCCACACCAAGCACATTTTTTTTTCACACGGAATTTTAGGTTGTGACACTACATCCCACCTGTTTGGTATCGGAAAAGGACAGGCTGTAAAGAAGCTTTTAAACAGTCCCCATTTCAGACGCTGTGCTGAGGTTTTCACAAAACCCAACAATGAAAAGAAAGACATAGTAGTTGCTGGTGAAAGAGCACTAGTGGATATCTATGGTGGCACCGAAAGTGAAACGTTGGATAATCTAAGAAAGAAAATATTTTGCCAGAGGACTGCGGAGTCCATTACATTTGTTCAAGTCAGAAAACTCCCACCAACATCGGTAACGGCTGTTTACCATAGTCTCAGAGTGTATTATCAAGTGCAAAAATGGACGGGAACAGACAACCTGAATCCCACAGATTGGGGTTGGTGCTTGACTGCTGATGGTACCTACGCTCCCTATCAAACAGACATTCCTCCAGCACCAAATTCTCTGATGAAGCTGATTCGTTGCAAATGCCAAACCGGTTGTGGAAATAGTAAATGTGGATGCCGAAAGAAAGGACTGAAGTGTTCCTTAGCATGTTCGGAATGCAAAGGTTCCTGCCTCAATAGTGAACCAGTGGACGACACAGTAGGTACATTCAGTGACCATGAAGATAATATGTAATATGTGAACCGCTTTGCTGCCTGAAAATACTCTTAATGTGAACCTAATCAGAAATATATTGTATTTTCAAAATAAAATGTTTTCACTTACTTATGTTAGCAGTACAAAATTTATTATTTTTATTACGGGATATAATATGCATTAATCATGATTCATTAGTACCACTTCCGGTAGTTACTTCCGGTTGTGTTTGGTATCGTAAAAAGGAAAGTTTCAAGAATAACAATATAGGTAGGGGATCTACTTTCGCTAACTATGAAAATGAATTGAAAGTGTCATATTCAGACGTCATTTTTAAAAAATGGTGTCCTTTCCCTAACTCATTAGTACCACTTCCGGTAGTTGCTTCCGGTTATGTTTGGTATCATTGAAAAGGAAATTTCAAGAGGAACAATAAAGTTATGGATGTAATTTTGCTAACTGTGAAAGGGAATTCAGTATTTCAATAAATAACAGTGAAAGTGTCGAATTTGGGCGCCATTTTGAAAAAATGGCGGCTTTCCACCAAAAATATTTTGGTAGACTTTTGATATGTTATTTATGATAGTTTTCAAGAGCGAATGCCGTTGGTTTCATCTTTGTACTAATTACTTCTAGGTAGAATCGTATATTCACCTGCCTATAGGGCCCTGTGAATTTTCATCTGTAGAAAAAAGACGTTCTCCGCATTGATGGCCCTCCAAAGATACTCTGGGAAGGCTTCAGTCTCCTCGGGGAATGGAGGATACGCCGTGTAACGGCAGTGAAGGTATCTGGTTAATGTAATCGGACTGCAGTGCAAGAAGTGCGAACTTAATCTCAGCTAAATACAGATGCAAACCTATTTACGTTGCCTTTTGACTTACATGTCAGACTGCCTGAGCAGGGAATCGAACCCAGGACCTTGTCCTTTGGTAGGACCTTGTCCTTTGGTTCCAAAGGTCCTGGGTTCGATTCCCCACTCAGGCAGTCTGACATATAAGTCCAAAAGGCAACGTAAATAGGTTTGCATCTGTATTTAGTTATTTCTTGTGAGCCTTTGGCTTTCCCGTCTTTAATCTCAGCTGTTGCGCTACGGAACTTTCATCCGGAGGAATGTCGTTGGTTGGAGCAGCAGCATCACCACGGGTTTCTACCACAACTTCCAAATAAAAAAGTCGCAAAACATAGTCTAGGGGGTCCTTGTTCGGTAACATCGGTGAGTAAGGAATCTCACCGATGTTCCGATGAGGACACTCGGCGAATAACGCCGGTGCCCTCTCGCAGAATTGGTAGTGATCTAGGCAGACCGCAAAAGTCATAAGGTTGAGGGCCAACACCCTTAGAAAATCCCGCATATAGCGAGGCATGCCTGCCATCTCACTCCTCTCACCTTTGGGGACGGTCTTTCGCTTCTGTTGCGGGGGATCCATCTCAAGTTGGGTGGGATAACACGCACAGAAAAAAAAAGCTAGCAAAACGAGTGAAGTACACAACTTCATGTGTGGGTCAGAAAGTTGAAATTTTACAAGTCCAAAATTTGACCTAGAAATATTAGTAAACAAACCAATGGGTGCAGAGTTCAAGGGTTGACGTCACGAAAACTAGGGGGCCATCTTTTCCCAGGGACCAGCTCACTCCCTCTGCTCACCCGGTAACCACCAACCATTGTTTACATGGCCTCGACTTGCCTTAATTTTTGAGGTCAGATTCCAGGCGGCATACCCAAACGCCGAGCCCAGAACCCTTTCAACCTGCCGACCAATCTCGTTTTATTACCCCCTCCCTCTTCAGTGGGGCGACTAACTGCTCGACCGAACTCATCAGCGGCAGTAGGACAGGACGGTCAAAAGTAGGTCAAGACCTACCCACCTTGACCACGGGAAAACTCCATCCCGACCGACTAAAATAGTCGAAACGATTCTCCAGCAGAAATATTTTTTTTTAATTGGAATTAGCAATATGGGCATTAACAGATTTAATAACTATGTTTTATTACAGCTTGTTATAAATAAGTTACACATGAATATTGCAAATAATAAATACATGTTTTACACTTAAATGAATGATAAAATACCCCATAACTCATGTGGTTCATGTTAATGTCTTTCAGGAAAATTGCACTCCATAATTGAGCGTAGTTGCAAAGTGTCAAGGATGGCAGAGTGGTAAAAGTGGGAAAGTCACAAGAAAACAGAATCAATCATATCTTGATCCATGGACAAATTAAAAGGTAAGTGATTCATGTCGATTAACTGCACGACATTATTTTGAAATTGATGCACCCCACCCAACCCTCTTTGCCATAGTAGAAAGAACAGGAATTACGTTCACATTGTAGCAAAATAATTGCCGGTCGTTGGGCAGATTACGCTAAATATAATTATCAATAGTGCGAAATGTAAAACTTAAAATTACCATTACTTAACGTAAGGTACATTTGAAGCTTAAATTTAGTGAATACGTCACAGAACTTCCGTAATGGACATTGGGAATTCTAGAATGTTGCATATTAACTATTTGGGAGCATAGTGACTACCCAGAATAGGATTAGTAGTGAGGTCCGCTTGGGGCTATGAACACACCACACTAGTTCATTGAAGTCACATTGTATCGGCACCTCACATATTTAAGTTCTGTTGGAACGTATTCACACATACACAAAAAGTTGTAGTGCAGACTTAAAAATCTACGGCATGATTAAAAAATATAGTTTTTCTTCCATTGGTGGGATGGACTGAAAAAACCACCATGTGATGGTCAGTTGTAGTGCATACTAAATCTACCGAATGATGGGAAAAGTTGTGGCAATTGACTCGAACGCCGTCATTCATTTGTCGACTTCCTAGAAAGTCTTTTCTTCACTTAGATGACAAAATTATATGAATCGGCATTTGTATTCATGGTTTTGTCAAATGTGTCATAATACAGGATTGAAAAATTTCATTTCGATTTTGAGTGTCACATTTCACTCCTGAACGATATTCCAATTAAGGTAGCAGGGCAGACCAAAAAACTTCACTTCAAACTTAAGGTAGCAGTGCCTTGGCCATAATACTCCAGTAATTTTAATAAGGCAGGTTTATTAGAAACACTGCAAATTAGCCTATAAATTATAGCAGCATGTTAAGAAGAAAAAAAATATATAATAATAAATTTTATTTTATTAAAAATAGCTGCAACTAGAAATTGTTTTGTGAAATTTGATGACAGTTGTAAGATATTTTCTGAAGTTGCTAGAATATCAGTAGTTGAGACATTTAAACATCTTATTATAAAGTCAGCTGCTTAGTTCAGAAGGGCTGAAAATCAGGCATCATGGCATCGGTTTTAGCTGCTTTGGGTTTTTACAAAGAGCTTGATATAGCTTTAAAAGCATCCCGACAATACGCAATACTTACACGCATCATAGTGACAGGAATGGTTCACTAGAACCAGGCAAACATTAGGCTCAGAGATAAAGGTACATACTCTTGACATTTATGTCGTCTTTATTAAAAATGGCAGGCTTGTCGGCGGAAACGTATTGTTCGTTTCGACTGGAGCTTGATAGTCAAAAGGGTGGAAACAAATCATCTTTATTAAAAATATCAGGCTTGTTGGCGGAAACGTACTGTTCGTTTCGGCCGGGGCTTGATAGTCAAAAGGGCGAAATAATTTTCACACACGCAAACTACACAATACTGTAATCAAAATAAAGTTAATTTTCAGCATTAGCTATGAGTATTGATGCTCGATATGCTGGTTATTTGTTTATTAAAGTCAAATACACGGAAAATATAACACACTGCCAAAGGTAATGTGCATTTCATTTCACATTAAGTACGGAATGGGCATGGAAAACAGATTTCATGGGATTTAGCAGTATCAATTATGGGTTTAAGCATGTATAGCTTAGGGAAGTTACAAACAAGATTGTATAACCTTCCCCGAATACCCCAAACATTTTAATATAAGTTACGATTGTGTCCCTGCATGTTTACAGATTTGTGCGATCTCTCCGGATTAAATATTGCTATCTTGATTATAATAGTTAACATTTAGTAAGGCATATACTTCCAGGAGACTAACATGCATGCGAAATTCCTATTTTAAATTTAAGAAAAGTGTGAAAGTGTAATGCCATAAACTCCTATGAAATCTTGTTACAGTTAGTACTACGAATGTGCATTTAATAATTTGACAACGTCAGAGGATTCGATTTATGACAATATTTGAACGACTAATAGTTCATTCACAATATTTGGCTAATGTAATGCTGAAACAAAACTCACATTTGGTAAAAAGTGACGATCTTCAAAAGCATGAAAGCAAGGAACAAGACTTCAAAAGGAGAAAACGTTGAATTAATAACAACATAGCGTGTAACAACGTTCTCTCTCTCTTTCGTCTCCAGGAGGTCAGAAATCTAGGTTGAAGAGCTGGCAGACGCTTGCTAATGAGGGGAAGCCTCACAGCCTTGAGTGACCTTGACCACGATACGGCCAACTCGTGGAAAGTAGAGCACCAGTGTTGGAGAGATAGTGCTTTCTCCTCCCTCAAATGAGAGGGAAAATGGATGTACCAAAACGCAAACATCGAAACGAATCTTGTTATTTGTTTCAGCTCACAAAATACGTCATGAATTAATTCTTCAAGTTTGGTTGCCGGAATTGCGTTTCTCAGGTCAATGCGTGCACAAAACATAGCCTACATTGATACAAAATTTTAACTTTAATTCCTACCCAGTATAGTTTGCTCGATTAATGAAGCAATTAATTACACATTACATAATCCATGTTCTGGTTCTTGCGGAGGACTTTTTCCTCAGAACAGTGTTGTTTTTCCTAGCAGCACAACATTTTCTATCTAGGGCCAGTTGGTGAACACAGAGCTCTTACTATGATTATGTAGAGTGGTTTTCTGTTAATAAAGTAATCTGAGTTTGGAAGCTTAGTTTGAGCAAGGCCTATGTAGGGGTTTTAATTAAGCCTAATTAGTCTTTATTACAGAAACAATACATCTAATTAATTATGCATGAAAGCATATATATATCATCTAAGTATTAATAGATTAATTCAATATTAATCCACAACAGATTAAAAGCTCCGATTGATCAGATAAGATAGGAGCTACACCTTTTCAAATACGACCTAGGAGTTGTGTTCCGAGAAACCAATCCACCGTAATTACTTATTGTAAGAGATAAGGATTGGCATTGCTTTACACTAGCTTATCAGAGTAGTTATTAACTGATTCCGAGAACTCCTAATAGTTTCTAAGAAGAGAATCCCATTAAGATAAGATCAGCGCTTATGATTGTTTAGTTCCAACAATAACAATCAATCATGTTTAAAACGGATACCCGTTTTAGAACTCACTAACGTACTTCCAGAACGAGACAATACTTTGGTTGACAGGCACAGCAGTTCCCTAATTAAGTAAAGGGTCTGAACTGTCAAGTCTTTAAAATTCTCCGTAAATCCAATCAATCAGCTTAGACAGTGATTGATGTGGCCGAGATAACAATCGCATATAAAACGCGACCCAGGAATGCTCAAGTCATTTGGGTTCCTTCAGCGCTTCGATATTGTTAAAATCATGCACGCCAGTCAACATTCCTGAGGGCCGTTCCAGAGTACGGACACGGGAGATAGAGCCGTCCCAGCGACAGAACGCCGACTGCAGCGTAAGGCTAATACACCGCTCGTTAGCCACATCCAAGTTCTTATAGAGCTAAGTATTCCTTTGCATAGCTTCGGCTATAATTAATAGTTATTAGTAATAATATTCATGCAGTGATTATTACTATACTTATGATTAATACAAGCGTACTTTAGTTGATCAACGCCGGTCAAATTTAACTTACCGTTAGGATAATTATTCCAATAATAAGTAGTTACCGTAATGCCAATCGCTACTCCTCACGTAGATTAATTGTAATCACGTTGATCGCTTATTTATCTTTCACATTGAATTAATAGACCAGTGTGGTCCATATTTTGTAGAAGGAGAGCGTGTTGATTAAAGGCCCAGGTTAACTTACCTTGTTTATTATTTACGCCTACCCTATCCAATGTCAGATATACATGTTTAGAGTACTGATTGAACACAACTAGCTATCCTGATAATAATGTTCTCTCTGGTCAAATGGTCACCGGAAAAGAACATTACAATGGTGTGCAAAAGTGGAATTCATCACTCTTAAATCCCTGGAAAGATTTTTTATATAGACATTTAGTTGTGCTTGATCAGTAGCATAGCGAACGATCATTGTTGTTAGTAAACATTTTTTTTAAGTGCGAACGTTTAGTAGCCTACATGCACGCGAATTGGCATTATTAGCTCTGTTATGAAAAATAGTATTGATGCCCTTGCTAAGCCTTGATTAGTTATTGTGCGCTAATTACAGGTACGTTACTGTTGAAATTGCGGAAATATTTTTCCAGTATTGAAATACATGTGCATTTAATAAGTTGCTTGCATTTTAAAAGATCCATTTACACCTTGTAGTGAATTTTGTCAATTGGACAATATATAGGCCTAAATTCAATGTATTGCATTTGGTTTATTGATTACCATAGTGTTGATTTTGTGTTGAAAATTTTGTGGTTTAGTTAAAATAACCGTCAGCAAATTATTGCCGACTTCAGGTGTTTAATTTTGGGAAAAGCGTAATAGTTTTCTATTTAAACAGAAAATTCATCATTTTGTGGGAAAAGTTGAGATTTTTTTTGCTTTTTTTTGCATTCACAAATTTAAGTATTGTGCTACAATAAGCATTAAATTTAGTTCAAAATAGAATAAACTTAATAAATCTAGTTAAATATTGCCTAGAACTAGAAGTAATCGTGCCAGAGGCACAGCTCAAGTCTCTTCAAGAGGCAGGCCCATAAAGCGACCTCAACATCACCAAGAATTTGTAGAGTTCACGGATAATTCTGTTAGTATCTCAAATTTAGATAATACTAACACTACCCCTGACGAATCAGACGAAGAGTCAGTTCATTTTCATAATATCAATGAGATTAATACAACATTAGATTTACCGCCATCTAAACGAATTCGTTCTCATAAATGCTCAAATCAGAATGATAGGGATCAAACTCAGTCTGGAAAATCTAACGAAAATCATGCACTTTTAAATTCCCAAGTACCGCTTAGTACACAGGTTTCATTACAAACTCCAGCACCACCAAATGAGCAAGTTCGTTTAAACCAAATAGTGCCACCAAACCAAACTATGCCTTAAATTTAGGCACCCCACAGCATAATTTTGTGCCACCTAACCTAACACCACAAATGCCTACCTTACAAATGCAAAATAATGCTCAAGTACCGCTTAACATTCAGTTGCCAGTAAATACGCAAAATCTAAATCAAACCCATGTACCCCTTACTCCAAACGTAGTAATAAATTCACCGGGTACACAGGGAAATCAAACTCCGTTAATAGTAACCCCTAATCACTTTAATGGACAACTAATTACCATGATGGAAGATACCCATCTCCAGAAAATTTTAGATCATACTTTAGCAGTGTGTTTATAGTCTTCTAACGAAAATGCAAAAACAGTAAACGATAATCATTTAGAGGTATTAAGAACCATCACAACCGCGAATCAAAATAGAAATTCACGCCATAGAACTAGACTATGGGAAGAATTACGTGCAGCCAAGAAAGCTATATTACCTTTTGCAGGAGATGATACGTTAGATATTTTTGCTTTTGCGTTAATGCTCGAAAATTTGCGTACATTAGATCCTTCATTAGAAGATCCAGAATTATTTTCGGTAGCATGTAGTAAATGTACAGGACCAGTAGCTATTTATTTGGCTATGAACCCAAAGCTAGCCACTTCACAAAGTTGGGAAAACTTTAAGGAAAATTTAATCGATAGATTCGGTAGCGGAGGTGAAATCATCACACCAACTTTGTTTTACACAACTAAACTTAAAAAGGGAGAAACTATGGAAGATTTCCCTGCTAGATTAGAGAAAATGGCTTCACGACTCTGGCGAATTAAACCCTCAGATTCTGCATCCCAGAGGGAATTCAAACAATTAGCTAAGGACGACGAAATGCGTACAGTATTTCTGCATGCTATGCCTAGAGAAATTGAAGTTCACGTTACATTTCAAATGCATACCACGTTTAGGGATACGTATAACTCAGCTATCTATAGACGGACAGTATTGGCAGGACTTCAAGGGGAAGAAGATTCTAACCCAGATAAAACAGGAATTAAACAAATTGCTAATGTCGAAACTAACAATCTAGCCTTCGGCACAATGTTGGATAAAATGACTTCGTTAGAGAAGGGTATAAATAAAATCCAGAATACTAAGCCTAAACCAAACAAAGCTAAAGTTAGTGCAATAAACGCAAATAACTTGCAAAAAAAATCTTGTTACCGTTGTTTGGCCTGTGGACATTTAAAACGAGATTGTCATACCAAGGAGGAATCCCTACAACGCGTTTGGCAACGCCATGAACAACGTAATCAGGAAAGCGGAATTTATACAAAACAAACCATATGCGAAAAATGGTCGCGGAGGAAATAGATATAGAGGTAGTAACCGCGGAAAACGGGGAAATTATTTTTCCGGATTTGATAACAGGGATTCTGTACAATTTAACAAGAATAACAAATAACAACCCTTACGCATTCCAAACCAACGCCAATAGTAATAACATTAACGGCGGACAGCAGTCACAAAATAACAGTAATAACAGTAGACAAAATCATCCTAGACAAAATAACGGGAATCAAAATCGCGTTCCACAACACCCCACCAAAGCAGAACAAGGCGACGCATTTAGCCAAAATAACGATAATTCAAAAAATGGGCTCATAGCCTGAATAACGACGGGGATTCAGAGCTAGAAGTAAACCAGTCGGAACAGGGCAATAATAACCAAAACCAGTACGTTAGTTCAGATCAGTCTCAAACACCTGTTAAACAAACTTCAAGCATAAACAGTAATCATGCATTTAAAGCAAAATGTATTCCATTATTTTTGAAAGAAGTAGCAAAAAAATTAATGCTTATACTCAGATGCGGAATGGCATCAACAAAAGTTAGCCTTACCCGATCGTACGTTAGCGTTACCACGGTTAGCGTCATATTTCGGTAAGATTCTGCCAAAATACGTTGCTAGATCAATAAAGAGCAATCAAAACTTAGTTAGCGAATTCACAAATGCTTTGGAAACAGTTAGCAACAAATACAGTTTAACTTGTGACTCAGTCATCATAACATTATTCGAAGATGGTTTAGATGCTACTAATTTTCATTCAGAACTAAATCTAGTAGATACTAACAAACCAATAGTTATTGCTTTATTAGATAACGAACGTAATATTCAGTTTAAACATACGAGCGAAACATTTTACAAAAATGACGTTAAAATGACTTCGGGTACTGCCATAGGTAATTTCACGCTCAACTCAGAAGGATTGGAAAATTCGAATTCCAACGGTCGTTGGTACATTCGAACCAACAATTTGCTTAACCTTTTGGGACAGTAAGACCGACGCAAAGCCAAATTCCTCGCCGGCGACTCATACGTCGCTAGGCAAGGGAGGGAATTTGCTCACGAGCATTCAAGCTCAACCGGGCAATAGATGGTACATACCGCACCATCTAGCGTCCGAGATTGACACCAGTGGTGAGTCAGGCGAGCGGAACGAAGTAGCGTTTGACTCAGAGCAAACAATGCCTAACGAAGACAACGTTCAGGTTAACACGGTTTAAATAAAGCTAGCGTTAAATATTCTTGTCCACATTTAGTGTTCGATGTTGGACTTAGGCCGGAGATATGTTTAATCGATACAGGTTCTTCATTATCATTAATTACAAACACCGCAGCAGAGCGTATGCTTAATAATCTTAAGGTGAAGTGTCATGTACTTACAATGATTACGCCAGTTAATTTAGTTGGTGTAGGTAATTAACAGATTAAAACAAGTAGGAAAATAGTAACCACTATAGGAAAATGTGAATTTTCTAGGGATCAGGAATTCATTATTGTTCCTGATGATTCATTTGGTAACATTTCGGTACTATTAAGTTACGATTTTCTCTCAAACAAATCAGATTCATTAGTCTTAAATTGCTCCGATAACAGTTTAACTATCGGAGATTTAAAATTCCAAATGTCAGCTTCACCAGAACAAGCACATATAGCCTATATTCAAAATAAGGAAATAATAAATAGGGAAAGTTATAAGCCTAGTCACATTTACATAGCCACGGTTAACGTAGCTACAGATGAAGAAAGTGAGGATAATCCTAAATCTACATGGAATCGTACGCCTAAACAACAATTAATAGACGGTTCAGTCTCATTGTTTCGAGACGAAATCATTCCATATAATTCAGAGTGTAGAATAACCGGAATTTTACACTATCCCTTTCCCGAAATACAAACAGGAGCTTTCGAACCTGAAAACGGCGAATTTCCTGTACGTCTTGCACATAGTCTTGTTAACACAACTTCAACAGGTATTATTCTAGTTATGTGCGTAAATTTTAATGGCTTTGACGTAGAATTAAAATCAGGTACGATACTAGGAACATATACTACCGCAATTATAGATTACGGCGATGAGACTTCAGATTTGCCAACCACAAGTCAGATTTGCCAACCACAAGTCAGACTTCAGTTCAGATTTGCCAACCACAAGTCTCATTGAGAAACATAAATCTCTAAGTCATATCGAGATAACTCAAACCGCAAACCCCACAGAGATGTAGCATCCCGCAAACCCCATCGAGATCACTCACCAACAACAAGCTAAACAGAACGATAACTCAGCTAGTAGCCTAACAGACGTGTCTAAGCCTAAATCAAGGGAAGAGCACGACGCGGAATGGGAAAGTTTAAAACATAATTTTACCTTTCCAGATTTAAACAAAGATGAAACAAAGGAATTTCTAGATATGTTAAAAAATCATCAAGATTCATTTTCTAAAAACGATTTCGATCTAGGTTGTTTTGAGGGATATGAAGTTTCTATTGAAACGGGCAACTCTCAACCAGTAAGTTCTAAAACGTATAGAGTTCTGTTTCTCCAATGCGAATTATTAGATAAATATCTAGATGAAATGCAACGAGTAGATATCATAAAAGAAGGAAAATCTGCTTGGTTATCGCCATGTTTAATGATAAAAAGAAGGCCAACAGGGTATCGCGTAGTCGTACATTTACGCGGCTTAAACTCGGTTGTTGAAAGTGTAAGCGTTCCAATACCCACCATGACAGAGAGCATGGCACACCTAAGTGGAGCTAAATACTTCACTTGTCTAGATTTCAAATTCGGATTTTATCAGCTTAAATTAGCGGAATCAGCTAAACCTAAGACGTGTTTTACTGCAAACTCTAAAACGTATTTTTTTAACAGGCTCTCAATGGGCCTTAAAACAGCTCCAGCGCACTTCCAATTTTGTGCTCAACAAATTTTTGCAGAAGTACTTGGCGCCTATTGTACCGTCTATCTTGACGTTTGCCTCCTGAGTAGCCCAGATCTTAAAACTCACATCAGTCATGTAGATCGAGCGTTACAGCTAGTTGCTCGTTTGGGATTAAAACTAAGTTTAGAAAAATCCGATTTTGCTAGAAAACAGGTTAAATTTCTAGGGTTCGTACTACACAAAAACGGGATACAGCCAGATAGAGATAAAACTAAGGCTATGCAGCAGTATCCCACACTTAACCTCTTGACTACCAGACGTACGACCCGTACGTGCTTAAAACGCTGCTATTTCCTACCACACGTACGACCCGTACGTGTTTGTTTAGTGTTGTCTAATACAAAGCACACCAAGCGTGGTTGGGCCCAACAATACTTTTATTTTACACTGGTAGGATGCAGAAAGATGCCATTTGTTGGCCATGACGTAACAAAAGATTTAGCCAGTGAAATTCCACGTTGTTTTCAGCCATTCACAGACCACGTTGGAAACAACACTGTGGCCTTCTGAAGGGCGGCGCGATCAAGCCTTTCTGCTTGAATGACAAACGTGCGGCCGCCTGTTTTCTGCCGGTTTTAGTAGTTATCGGTTAGTTTGGCTGTAATCATACGGCATAAAGGCTGTGGAAAGTGATAATGGTACATCATGAATCGTTCCAGAAGAGGATCAGATCAATGGTAAGTGACTGTGAATTTACAAGCTGCAATTTCCAGCCCGACGTAAGCGCACTAGCGCTGGTTAGGCCTAACGAAGTTGGTTTGTTTACATTTGCCGAGCATGCATCCAACTGCGCTTTTCTAAATTTTACTGCAAACATGAAGTGTAAAAATGGAAGAAAATGACGGTAGTGACTCGGAATATGTACCAAAGGAGGAGGATGTTGATTTTAGTGACTGAATTGTCTGGTATATCTTACATTGATGACGAAGCTAAATCTGTAGATGGTTGTACTTACGGAAGTGCCCCGTTTCGTTTACAGCATGTTGCCTATTTTTTATTTCAGATAAGTGACTGCTTCCTCAAAATTGTGTGTTTTCTATTCCTTCAACCCGTCCTCCCCCACCCCCCAAAAAGGAAAAGTACAGAATCACTGTATTTAGCCGGTTAAAATAGGCACTTGCTTCTCCAAAATTTTATGTTTTCTATTTCTCCAAACCCCCACCCCCCCAAAAAAAATACAGACGTGCTATCAATAGGTAGGTCAAATAGCAATTGTTTCCCCAAAATTGTATTTATATTCATCCATTCACCCCCCCCCTACCTCAACTGGGTTGGAGGAATAGAAAACACATTATTTGAGAAGCAATTATTTGGTTGAGCCAGCTATTTACAGCGTTTCTCTATTTTCTATTTCAAATAAGCAAGAAATTGTGTGTTTTCTATTCCTCCAACTATTTATAGCATTACTGTATTTTTTTTGGAGGGGGGGGGAAACAAAATATAGTAATTTTTTTAAATAATAGGTTCAGATAAGCAATTTTTTCCTCGAAATTGTGTTTTCTATTTTGAAGCCATTGCTTATCGGAAGCCATTGCTTATGCGACCCAGCTATTTACAGGGTTTCTGTATTTTTTCGGGGGGGGGGGGAGGGGGTGTTGGAGGAATAAAAGACACTTAAATCTTGGGATAGCAATTGCTAATGAACAAAGATAAATTACAGCCAGCAGTGGTGTGGACACTGTTTGTGCAGCATGCTTTTAAGGGCTTCACTGCATTACCTGGTATATGAGTGCAGCGCAGTTCTTAGCATGCTGGGAGTCAAGGGGTTAAGACACCTAAACAAGTCCGTTCATTTCTAGGTATGGTAAATTTTTATAGGAGACACATCTCTCAATTCGTGGAAATGTCTCACATTCTAACTAAACTTACACGTAAGAATTGTAAATTTGTATGGGGAGAAGACGAAGGAAGAGCTTTTCAGGAACGTAAACAAGCCATGGTTAAAGCTGCGACACCTAAACACCCCAATTTCGCTAAGCTATTTTTTCTAGAAACTGATATTAGTGGCGTGGCGATCAGCGGTTGTTTGAGTCAGTATCACGGAGGTATAAACTGTCCCCTAGCCTATACTTCCCGAACCCTCACAGAGGCAGAAAGGAAAGAAACGACTACAACTAGGGAAATTTTAGCAATAATCCATTCAATCGATTCATTTCGTTGCTAGTTACTTGGTAAGATGTTTTTTTTTAACCACAGATCATTTGGCAATTTGCTATCTTTTTTGTGCCCCCCCCCCCCCCCCCCCCCCCCCAAATTAGAAAGAATTTTACTCCAACTTAGGAAGAATTTTACTCCAACTTAGGAAATACGAATTTATCTTACGTCACAAGTCGGGCCGACTTCTAGCGGTTTCCGACGCGCTTTCTCGTATAGAGATACCGGTCGCTTAAAACAGCTTCAGCGCACTTCCAATTTTGTGCTCAACAAATTTTCGCAAAAGTACTTGGCGCCTATTGTACCGTCTATCTTGACGATTGCCTCCTGAGTAGCCCAGATCTTAAAACTCACATCAGTCATGTAGATCGAGCGTTACAGCTAGTTGCTCGTTCGGGATTAAAACTAAGTGTAGAAAAATGCGATTTTGCTAGAAAACAGGTTAAATTTCTAGGGTTCGTACTAGACAAAAACGGGATACAGCCAGATAGGGATAAAACTAAGACTATGCAGCAGTATCCCACACTTAAGACACCTAAACAAGTCCGTTCATTTCTAGGTATGGTAAATTTTTATAGGAGACACATCTCTCAATTCGCGGAAATGTCCCACATTCTAACTAAACTTACACGTAAGAATTGTAAATTTGTATGGGGAGAAGACGAAAGAAGAGCTTTTCAGGAACGTAAACAAGCCATGGTTAAAGCTGCAACACTTAAACACCCCGATTTCGCTAAGCCATTTTTTCTAGAAACTGATATTAGTGGCGTGTCCTCGGTAGTCAGCACCGAGGCTGGACTTGACAACACCTAGTAGCAGAACAACGAAACGATCCATATCTAGGAGATATCATTAAACGTCATAAGGATCAATCATCGGAAGATTTAATTTATGCATCCAGTAAGCGTAACAACTTTTATAAAGATTACGACGGAATTTTCTATATAAGTAGACTTGCAGACCCAGCAAAAGGCCGTATGCACAATCTAGCACAGATTTGTATACCTAAATCTCTACGCAACTATTGCATTAGGGACTATCATTCTACGCCATGTGCCGGACATCGTGGTGCGCGTAAAACTAGAGATTTAATAAAATTACATTGTTATTGGCCTAAAATATTTGACGATATTGCTTATTATGTTAAAACTTGTCAAGTATGTCAAGCTTACGTTAGACTCACTAAACCGTACAAAGCCAAATTAAGAGCGTATCAACCCCTACAGAGACCAGGTTACTCTTGGAGCTTGGATCTCATTGGACCTTTAAATAAAAGCATTCACGGGATTGATGATTTCAGTCATTACGTCATTGCAGTAGGAATCCGATAAAAAGGCAGTTACTATAACAAATAAATTGTTCTCTCACCTTATTGCTAGATTCGGAGCGCCAGTTCAATTAAGGGGAGACAATGGTTCAGAAATTGATAACGCTATCGTAGCTAGGTTAGCCAATGTGTTTAACATTAAATGGATTAATTTTACTCCTAACACTTCATGGGTAGGAGGTTCCGTAGAAGCCGCAAATAAAAGGATAGAAACAGTTTTGCGTAAAATTTCAGCCAGTTGTCCTGAAAATTGGTGCGAATATTTAGAATTGGTAACTGTAGCACTATATGCATGTCCTAATTCAACTACGTTAATTAGTTCACATTATTTACATCATTGTTCGGAATTCAAATTACCGAGCGCTTTAGCATTCGAGCCTCCACGAATCTGCTATGACAGTGATGATACTATAGTCCGTCTAGAGAGTAGACTACAAGCAGCATTCGAAGTCGCTCGAGCGCATAATTGGAAAGCAGTTCAGAGACAGCAAAACTTTTATGATCATATGGCTAGACCTTACCGTTTTTTTGGTCGATGATTATGTATTATTACGCGACTTCTTACCTATTAAACAAATTTCTCCGAAATTACTTAAAGCATGGACAGGTCCGTTCAGGATAATGGAATTTGTAAACGATGTTATTGTACGTATAGTGCATTTTTTAGATCCACTTAAAGTCATTCGTGCTCATGTCAATAACTTACGACCGTGGTTCCTAAGAACAAACACTCAACCTATTCCTTTCAATGGACCTACCGATCTCGAAATGTCCGAACAGCTTAACGGCACGTTAACAAAAGCTGAAATAAAATTACAAAATTACATAGCAAAGCTTTTAGAGGATCCAACAGATCATTTGTCGGAGATCGAACCGCCAGTGTTTGCGCCTTCCGAAACCGACGGAGCAGCTAGCGGCAAGCAAACGAGCCTAACAAACAAACGCAAATGCATCGAGCAAAAATCGGCCGCTTATCTACAAAATAAATATTGTAAAATAGATTACGAGCTTAACAAGCAAAGAATGCTTGGATCTACGCATGGTTACGATACCCGTAGCAGTAGAATTACACCAGCAATTAGGCGGCTTCGGCAGTTAGAAGAGGCAAACATTGCCGATGAATGAAACATCGTGTATCCAACGGAGAACAAAGACAGGGCGTCACTCGTGAGGAGCGTTCACACACTCTGCACGTGGGAACCCTAGCGGAAAAAAAATGGTAGTAGCTTTTCATTACAACAAAAGTACGGAGACTGCGAACAGATAGCAGCACATTTTCACTTCACGCCATATTTGCGAATAATACGCTAGAACTTGTTTCATTTAAATATGCATAGAAATATAACTTAACATTAATATGTTTCAATATGAAGCATAGAAATAATGTTCGCAAGGGACACCTCGTAGAATTAAAAAAAAAAAAAATAATATTAATTAACACCGAAAACACATTTACACGCAACTAAATACAGATTCACGAGAACACAGAAACAAACAAAAAATTATGAATAATGATACGCCCAACAACATATTACATAAATCACAGACAGAGATAATAAGAAACTTAAATTAAAAACATAATATAATGGGTACACATCAACAATAAAATAAAAAAAAAAGTCAAATCATATTAACTAAAATTATTTACAGACATAACGCATTATACTCCGAACAATAGAATGACATACAAATTAAAATAAAAACATATAGCAGCACGGTACGATTGACAAAATAATAAAATAACCACAACATGTACAAATGCACCAAATCATAAGATAATCATAAAATTAAACAAAAAATATAATACTTAATATAATACCAAGGACATAAATTAATACCACATACACACTCAAACAAGGGAAAGTAATAACGAAATAATAAGAGGAAATAATACACTGTAATAATGAAGATAAATAAATTATGACATACATGAAATAGACAATCACAGATTAAAGAAATCAAATTAAAATTTTGAATAAAAAAAAAATAAATAAATAAATACGGTAAATTTAAAGTTAGTATGAATTAATTCATTAAGACTAGTCCGAAATAGAGATTTTGAATAAAGTTATTAAGATTTTCCAGAACCCTGGATTAATATAGAAAGAAATGAAGTTTTCAGGAATCTGTGATCATGGGCACTGGTAAACCACAGTAAAATAGAATAGAAATACTATATACAAATATATACAACTTGTAGGTTGCTACAGCAGCAACATCATCATACTCTGCCAAGCTACTTACTTTAGCGACGGGTAGAGACCCGCGTTGCCAAGAGCAACAACACCTCTTTTAGCAGCGGACTGTCGCAGCGACAGCAACGAATTCCCCATCGTCACTGTCGGCATCATAGTTGTCATCTAAAATAAAATATTAAATAACCAAAATTAGTATTTGGTTCACGGAATTGGGAACACATGAACACTCATAACATGCACGGTATTTTCAAATCTAGATTTCACAACGATAATTGGTATAACCTTAATTTATTATTATTTCTCTTTCACCCATGGATACAGAATGGAGGGAAATACAGTATAACGAAAATGGAAGGATGAAGTTCAAGTATAATTGTTGTAACTTGACCAGGTTCCTTTCTGTTATGATTGTTGTATACTAAATATGAGTAATGTTGTTAAAATTTAATTGCGAATGATATTTTTCTAACACCCCCCACCCCCCTACAAATTGAGAAGATTTAACAAATATAGTTAAAATACTGACGTACATCTGTACTGCATAACAGCCTACAGACATTAAAAATATTATATTTTCACTAGTTCAATAGCACGTTCAAGTAGCAAAGTAATTTTGGCTACCAAATCAGTTAGGCAAATTAAGGCGATTATGACTATCAATAGTGCTAAAAGTAGAAACTTACATTATCGTAAGGTACATTTGAAGGTTAAATTTAGTGAATATGTCACAGAACTTCCGTAATGGTCATTGGGAATTCTAGAATATTGCATATTAACTATTTGGGAGCATAGTGACTGCCCAGAATAAGATTAGTAGTGAGGGCCGCTTGGGGCTATGAACACACCACACTAGTTCATTAAAGTCACATTGTATCGGCACCTCACATATTTAAGTTCTGTTGGACCGTATTCGCACATACACAAAAAGTTGTAGTGCAGACTTAAAAATCTACCGCATGATTAAGAAATATAGTTTCTCTTCCAGTTGTGGGACAGACTGAAAAAACCTCCATGCGATGGTCAGCTGTAGTGCATACTAAAATCTACCGAATGATGGGAAGAGTTGCGGCAATTGACTCGAACGCCGTCATTTGTTTGTCGACTTCCTAGAAAGTCATTTCATCACTTAGATGACAAAATTATATGAATCGGCATTTGTATTCATGGTTTTGTCAAATGTGTCATGATACAGGATTGACAAATTTCATTTCGATTTTGAGTGTCACATTTCACTCCTGAACAATATTCCAATTAAGGTAGCAGGGCAGACCAAAAAACTGCACTTCAAACTTAAGGTAGCAGTACCTTGGCCATAATACTTCAGTAATTTTATTAAGGCAGGTTTGTTAGAAACACTGCAAATTAGACTATAATTATTGCAGCATGTTAAGAAGAAAAAAAAAATATAATAATACATTTTATTTTATTAAAAATAGCTGCAACTAGAAATTGTTTTGTGAAATTTGATTACAGTTGTAAGATAAAATTTTTGAAATTGCTAAGATTTCAGTAGTTGAGACATTTAAACGTCTGATTCTAAAGTCAGCTGCTGAGTTCAGTAGGGCTGCAAATCATGCGTCATGGCATGGGTTCTAACTGCTTTGGGTTTTAAAAAAAGCTCGATGTAGCTTTAAAGGCATCCCGACAATACTCAATACTTACACACACCATAGTGACAGGAATGGTTCACTAGAGCCAGGCAAACATTAGGCTCAGAGATATAGGTACATACCCATGACATTTATGTCGTTTTTATTAAAAATAACAGGCTTGTCGGCGGAAACGTATTGTACATTTCGACCGGGGCTTGATAGTCAAAAAGGTGGAAACAAATCGTCTTTATTAAAAATATCAGGCTTGTTGGCGGAAACGTACTGTTCGTTTCGGCCGGGGTTGATAGTCAAAAGGGCGAAATAATTTTCACACACGTAAACTACACAATACTGTAATCAAAATAAAGTTAATTTTCAGCATTAGCTATGAGTATTGATGCTCGATATGCTGGTTATTTGTTTATTAAAGTCAAATACACGGAAAATACAACACACTCTCAAAGGTAGAGGTAATGTGCATTTCATTTGGCATTAAGTACGGAATGGGCATGGAAAACGGATTTCATGGGATTTAGCAGTATCACTTACGGGTTTAAGCATGTATAGGTTAGGGAAGTTACAAACGAGATTGTATAACCTTCCCCGATTACCCCAAACATTTTAATATAAGTTACGATTGTGTCCTTGCGTGTTTACAGATTTGTGCGATCTCCGGATTAAATATCGCTATCTTGATTATAATAGTTAACATTTAGTAAGGCATATACTTCCGGGAGATTTACATGCATGCGAAATTCTTATTTTAAATTTAATATTTGATAATTTGACAACTTCAAAGGATTCGATTTATGACAATATTTGAACGACTAATAGTTCATTCACAATATTTGGCTATAGTAATGCTGAAACAAAAGTCACATTTAGTATAAAAGGACGATCTTCAAAAGCATGAAAGCAAGGAACAAGATTTCAAAAGGAGAAAATGTTGAATTTATAACAACATAGCGTGTAACAAGGTTCTCTCTCTCTTTCATCTCCAGCAGGTCAGAAATCTAGGTCAAAGAGCTGGCAGACGCTCGCTAATGAGGGGAAGTCTCACAGCCTTGAGCGACCTTGACCACGATACGGCCAACTAGTGGAAAGTAGAGCACCATGTGATGGAGAGATAGTGCTTTCTCCACCATCAAAGGAGAGGGAAAATGGATGTACAAAAATGGAAACATCGAAACGAAGCTTGTTATTTGTTTCAGCTCACGAAATACGTCATGAATTAATTCTTCAAGTTTGGTTGCCGAAATTGCGTTTCTCAGGTCAATGCATGCACAAAACATAGCCTACATTGATACAAAATTTCAACGTAATTCCTACCCAGTATAGTTTGCTCAATTCTACATAATCCATGTTCTGGTACTTGCGGGGGACTTTTTCCTCAGAACGGGGTTGTTTTTCCTAGCCGCACAACAGTTTCGATCTAGGGCCAGGTGGTGAATGCAGAGCTCTTACCATGATTATGTAGAGTGGTTTTCTGTTAATAAAGTTATCTGGGTTTGGAAGCTAAAATCAGGAACAATTAAAAAAGTACCGTGATTTTAGTTTGAGCAAGGGCTATGTAAGGGTTTTAATTAAGCCTAATTAGTCTTTATTATAGAACCAATACATCTAATTAATTATGCGTGAAAGCATATATATATATATCATCTAAGTATTAATAGATTAATTCAATATTAATCCACAACAGATTAAAAGCTCCGATTGATCAGATAAGATAGGAGCTACACCTTTTCAAATACGACTTAGGAGTTGCGTTCCGAGAAACAAAACCACCATAATTACTTATTGTAAGAGATAAGGATTGGCATTGCTTTACACTAGCTTATCAGAGTAGTTATTAATTGATTCCGAGAACTCCTAATAGTTTCTAAGAAGAGAATCCTATTAAGATAAGATCAGCGCTAATGATCGTTTAGTTTCAACAATAACAATCAATCATTGTTAAAACGAATACCCGCACGATAGGAACTCTTAATGGAGTTATACTAAGAACTCACTAACGTACTTCCAGAACGAGACAATACTTTGATTGACAGGCACAGCAGTTCCCTAATTAAGTAAAGGGTCCGAACTGTCAAGTCTTTAAAATTCTCCGTAAATCCAATCAATCAGCTTAGACAGTGATTGATATGGCTGAAATAACAATCGCATATAAAACGCGACCCAGGAATGCTCAAGTCATTCGGGTTCCTTCAGCGCTTCAATATTGTTAAAATTGTGCACGCTGGTCAACATTCCTGAGGGCCATTCCAGAGTATGGACACGGGAGATAGAGCCGACCCAGCGACGGAACGCCGACTGCAGCGTTAGGCTAATACACCGCTCGTTAGTTACATCCAAGTTCTTATAGAGCTAAGTATTCCTTTGCATAGCTTCGGCTATAACTAATAGTTATTAATAATAATATTCATGCAGTGATTATTACTATACTTATGATTAATACAAGCGTACTTTATTGATCAACGCCGGTGAAATTTATCTTACCGTTAGGATAATTATTCCAACAATAAGTAGTTACCGTAATGCCAATCGCTACTCCTCGCGCAGATTAATTGTAATCACGTCGATCGTTTATTTATCTTTCATGTTGTATTAATAAACCAGTGTGGTCCATATTTTGTAGTAGGAGAGAGTGTTGAATAAAGGCCCAGGTTAACTTACCTTGTTTATTATTTACGCCTACCCTTTCCAGTGTCAGATATACATGTTTAGAGTACTGATTAAACACAACTAGCTATCCTGATAATAATGTTCTCTCTGGTCAAATGGTCACCGGAAAAGAACATTATACCCAGCCTCCTTGACACGGCCAGGGCCACTTGAATTTACCAATGCGAAATCGGTATAAGTAGGTAGTGACGCTTTCTGAAAACAGGGGCTAAAAAAAGACCTGCTTCCATCACCGGCACCAGATGGCAGCACTTGTATGGTCCGGGTAGGAGACGAAACTTGAAATAAAAAGTGGCAGCGTTGTTGCCATGGTCACCATTGTAATAGCGACAATACCTGCGGAAATAGACGAAAATCTCGTGCGTGAGCAACATTTGAAGTTGAAGAACTTATTTTGCGTTCGATTCAAACTGTATATAGATCGTTACAATAAACATAAACTACGGATGCAGCTTCAGCCTGAACGGGCGAAGTGCATGCTCGTCGGGCGTTCTCGGAACACAAAACCATGTGTTAAAGTTAGCTCCACTCGTAATGATAACCCGTTTAAACGTTGAATGTTGGATTTAAAAAAGTAAAACGATCAGCCAGTTCTGATTTTTCTTAAATTGATTTTAATGTCCTAATCTGAATTACGGTATATTTTAAACGATTAATTTTGTATTCTTACCGTTATCAATTTGTTTTAGTGACGCTAAATAGTTTTGAACCCCATGATGCTTTGCGACAGCGCCTTCTGACGGTAAATCTCTGAAACCAGGTACTTCTTTCGGACCAAATGTTTACCGTTTGTTACCTTTGATGGGTCACGTAATCAACACATACCGTGGCAGAAGCGACGATCGGCGAGCGAAGGAATACAGTAAAAATTCGATTTGTCCAGTTTCATGTACTAATCGTACTAATTTCATGTACACAACGATCTGCATAAATACAACTTATTTATTTGGCGGAAAATCATATAAAATAATAGTTTTGAACATTTAAAAAACATGTTGCTGTTTCTTATTGCGCAGTAAATTCTAGTCAAAGCATAACAAAAAGCGAAAAGAAAAAAAAACAATAGACCGAACAGAAGTCTAATTCAGCAGTCTAAGCAATTCCCCACCCTCCATAAAAAACAATTTTTTTTTGTTTTGGCCAGAAACTTGTACAAAATCTTTGATTAAAAAAAACGGCCTTGGGGTAACAAAATGGCCTACGGGCAAAGTACAAAAGTAGCAAGCAGCACCCCCCCCCCCAAAAAAAATAGTCTTTTTTTTCGGGGGAGGGGGGGTTCTTGCTACTCTGTACTTTGTTCCTGGGCCTTTTCGTTATATACCAGGGTCGTTTTTTTTGCC
>JAHWFP010260311.1:82607-104085 GCA_023313725.1 Lithobius niger
TAAAACTAAATCAGTTAGGCAATATCCTGTAGCTTTCATTGGTCGACCCAGTGTAATGCAAAACCGTGCAAAACATGGCGAGCGCTTTCTGAAGTTGATACGCTTTCGGTAGTCACTCGCTTCAAATGTTACACAATTGACATGTTACGACACGTTTGTTGAATTCACTTCAAATAAAAGTATGTATTTTCCTACCAAAAACAATCCGGAAGGCCTTTCTCTCGAAATACTTACTGTGTCGTTCGTTTCCGTAACCTAGCAACGCCTACAGCCACGCGTAGAATCCGGTTGAGAATCTTGTTGAGCCCTAACCAGACTGGCTGCTCGCGGCTGCACGCCGACGCAGTATGGTGTAAAGCCCTAACCAGACTGGCTGCTCGCGGCTGCACGCCGACGTAGTATGGTGTAAAAAAGACTTTAATATTCGTCCTTAACGCAACACCGACCACACGATTGCTGCAATATTGACCTTGTAGGCACGTAGTTACGCACAGCTTCGCGCGAAATTTTCTTCTGTCTGGAGAGGCCTTTAGTCGGACTGCGTCGTTAGGCCTAACGTTAACGTAACCTAGCACCAAATTCTCAGCACCGTTTTGAAATGTATTACTCTCCACTACAGTATGTATTTATTTATTTTTGTCACTTACTCTTGCAATTTTAGAAAAAGTCAAAATAATGTACATTTACTAATTCATTATTACGTAATTGTTTAAAGTAAAAATCTTTGGAGGTGTGCGCCAATGAAAAATACTTCAGCGGTGGCAAATCTCAATTTCATTCCTGGCGGCCGTGGTGCAAATATGCGCGCCAATATTTGGAGGGCAGCAGCGACTTTTAAATTTTTTTTAAATTCTGCATACGTAATTTATAGTCCTGAATAATGAAAAATGACGGGAAATTCTCTAACTAAATACCCTGCGAGCTATTGGAAATTATCAAATTTTTTTCAACACTCGTGTGTTGGCCCATTAAATTCACTCGTGCTATTTATTGGCAGATAATTTCCCTCGTGCTTCGCACTCGTGAAATGAATGTCTGCCTAAATAGCACTCGTGAGTTTATAGGGGCCGAAACACTCGAGTTGAAAAAAATTATCGATAATTTCCTTAGCTCTTGGGATATTACCTATGATAATCACGCAGTAGCTTTTGAAAGCTACTGCGTGATTGTCACTGTAAGTCGGTTGTGATTGGGCGAATTTCGTACATGATCAAGTGAGCAAATTTATGTCAGGGAAATTCACAGGTTAATATGTTTTGGCAAACAAGAAACTCATGTTTTGATGACAATACGTATATGGTTCCACCCTTATTTACCATTTTTTTTTTAAACTTTTATTGCTTTAGAAAATGAGCAGTTTTAGATAATGATCAGCTTTAGAAAACGATCAAATGGGGTGGTCCAATAAACTGTTTGTATAAACATACAGGTTTGACTTTACTGATTTGTGATAATAATAAATTTGCTTCGTTATTACAGGCTTTTAAAAAGTGCACGGGTAGCTGCGAGCACTGGGGCGTCAGATTCGATAGGCGTCTTGGTCCCAGTGTACATCTCTGGCTTCGTACAGACCCAGGTTCGATCCTGGCGATGGGAAGTGTATATGTACGGGTTTTTGTCCGGTTGTTTCCCGCCCGTTGCACGAGGGTTTCCTCCGGGTACTCTGGTTTCCTCCCTTATGTGGCAAAAAACAACTGTAATTAAGTACGGGAAGGCCAAAGGCTCACAAGAAATAACTAAATACAGATGCTAACCTATTTACGTTGCCTCCAGGACCTTTGAAATCAACTCAGCTAGACTGACACGGCCAACAAAGCAAAAAGCCCAAAGCAACAAAGTCCAAAAGGCAACGTATATAGGTTTGCATATGTATTTAGTTATTTCTTGTGAGCTTTCCCGTCCTTAATCATTTTTTCACGTTTAAGTGTTCCATTTGTTTCACTTGGAGGATGGCGCGGTAAATAGGCAAGACGTATATGGGTCCCATATACATATTTTCGGTGTGACTTCCGGTGACGGGAGGATTTTGTCTATTTTCGACTCTACAAATTTATCGAAATTACTCTCAAATAACTACAAAACTGGACCCGAAATTTTGCAGGTATGGAGCTAAACACTCAGTGAATGAAACAACGGAACCACTTCCACAGCGGCTCCAAGCTCATCCACCATCGATCTGTATATGTGGAAGGTTGTATTGTCGCCATTGGTGTAAAAGGTAAATCAAGGTCGCCGTTTACGAAAATGATGTCATTTTTTTTCCAAATTACGAGCCTCGCTCGCGCTATCGCGCTCGCTGCGGCTAACTACATAACATCAGAAAACGCAACCAAAAACTTAGCCGGAAAACTTCATGCGACGGAATCTAGATAGGCCGGCCATCTTGCTTGGAGATTCTGTGGTAGTGGACCCGAAACAACGAAGAGTTATTGAGTGGATGACATAAACTTTGTAAAATACAAACGGTAGTAAGTGAGTAGACGATTAGATTGTTTTGAAGGGGTGGCAGCCATTACGTACGTGCAAGAAGATTGTGCGAAGGGGAAACCTCGTTTGTGTGAAGTTATGTTGTGCCAACGATCAAATGAAAGCATGGATGTGTTATACATTATGGCCATCGTTTATAACATATCATTAAATAACCATTGCTGAATACGTTTAGTACACAACGAGAACGTCAAGTACAGTTGCACAAAAGTGAAGGTTGTAAACGAGGTAGTTGATTGTTATAAGGAGGTTGCCAGTGTTCTGCAGTGTAGCCAAAAAAAAAATGTCGGAGTGTGGACTATGCAAACAGAAAGTGTCGGAGAAAAAAGGGCTGCCGCATTGTGCAGAGTGCCACGACCATTTCCATTATGAGTGCGCAAAAATAAGCAAGGAGACATGGCAAAAAAAACGAGATAAAGCTAAAAAAAATTGGAAGTGTCCAAACTGTGAAACGGGGGGAAGTGAAGACGAATATGAAGAAGAAATAAGAGAAGCAAACAAGGAATTAAAAATAAAAGACATATTAGTAAACATGGAAAAGAGATTACATGAAGATGTTGTACAGGTAAAGCGTGAAGTTAAAGAGGATATGTCATCAATGCGTCAAGAATTTAAAAATGTGATCGACTCCATTACCTTTATGGAACAAAAGTACGAAGAAATAAAAAATGAAAATCTTGAAACCAAACACAAAGTGGAAGAATTAGAAAAAAAAATAACGCAACTTGAACAAAGGGAGAAAAAACCGAAGAAATTGAAAGTGAACTGAAGTGATTAAGCATCATGCAAAACGAAGCAGAGCAATATTCAAGAAATAAAAAGGCACAAGTCTACTTCACGCATATGGCCCAAATTTTAAGAAAAAGACAAAAAACTTGCCTTAAATTGGCTGGAAAGGCACTACAAACTGATTCCAAGCCGCGGAAACGTGTTAAAACCATGTTTTAACTGATCCCATGTTTTAAACCCAAGGTGTTTGATCCCAAGCCGCGGCAGGCTCGAGGCTGACGACGCCGCGCAGTGAAGCACCACAAGTGAAACGCCAAACCCCAACCAGTTCATTACAAGTGAAACGCCAAACAGAAGCCGGTACCTATAACCTAACCTAACCGACAATAACAACAAAACCACACGCAACTGACAATAACTACCCGCTTATTTTAACTGTTTACGAAAAAAAATATAAGTTTCCCTGCTCCGCAAGGCCCCGCGAGCGAACGCATACACCGTATAAATGTACGGATTGCGGAGCTACAAATTGACCGATTTAAGTCGTTTTAACACATTTCCGCGCTATAAAACAGACTGTTCTTGGATGTATGAAGGTGCTGGAGCCATTTGGAATCAATTTCAGAAGGATATCGGGTATGGGTGTATTCTAGACTTTAGCCAATAAAAACGTAGAATTGTGTGGCGTTGAAGAAACTGAAAATGAAGAACTTCCAACCATAATTACACAACTAGCAGAGAAGTTGAAAATAGTTTTTGATGAAAAACAAATTGAAAAGATGCATCGACTGCCAAACAAAAAGCAAAACAGGTCGTCGTCTATTGTAATACAATTTAAGGAAAGGAAAGTGCGTGACGAATGGATAAGTAAACGAAAACAAACAATTAAGAATGACGAAATACTGGATACAACAAGCAAGAACAGAATTTACATTAATGAGCATTTAACGCCATGCAACAAAGCGTTGCTATGGCAAACAAAACAATACGCTAAGAGACACCACTTCAAGTTCGTTTGGGTGAAAAATGGAAAAATTTTCATGAGAAAAAATGAAAATGAACAACAGACAAGAATTGTAAGAAGTGAAGAAGACCTTGTTTAATTAATTTTCTAATGGTAAAAGGTATAAATAACTTTACAGGAGTAATGGAGGACAAAAACGAAATTGTGGAATCTTTTGTTGAATTTAAGACATTTTTTGAAAAAAAAAACAATTTCACGAACAGCTGAAAGTAATACATGTAAATCTACGAAGTGTGAGAAAAAATTGGCTATTATTAAATTTGGCAATTGACAATATGGAAATCAAATGAGATATAATATTGCTAACAGAAATTGGAATTAAAAAAGAAGAAACGGATTTATACAAATTACAAAATTACACCATAACTTGGATAACAAGAAAGGAAACAAGTAGAGGTGGGGGAATTGCCATTTTGATGAGAGAAGAGTTAAAGTAACAAATATAAATGCAATTAAAATTGCTGAAAACGATGCTGCAATCATTGAAAGTCAAATAGGAGAAGATACCCTTAACATTATTGTAGTTTATAGGCAACCACTCACTGATGTAAAGGTATTTTTAAAAGACTTGGAAAGTATTTTTAAGAAGGTTGAAAAAATTGACAATGCAGTATTGATTGGTGGCATTAACATCGACATTCTAGAAAGAGCAGAAAATAACCATAAGAAAAAAGATAATGCTGTAAGGGATAAATACGAAAATATCTTGGGAAAATTTGGCTATGCAATGAAAATAAACTCTATTACCAGGGAGGAAGTCAGAGGGGGAAAAATACCAAGAAGCTGTATAGATCATGTATTTATAAAATCAAAAGTAAAAGAAAGCAAAGGTTTTGTAATAAAAGAAAAATTAGCAGACCATTATGCAGTAGGGTTTTTTTATGGAGGCAGATCAAAATCAGAATAATTAAAAAAAAGAGAAAATGGAATTTGTTATTAGAGATGATAAAAAAATAGTCAAAGAACTGAAAGCAATAAAGTGGGATTACTTGGACGAGTTCACTAATTCCAATGCCATGTATGAAGAAATTGAAACGAAAATTCGTAATGTTTATCGTAAAAATACACACATAAAGAAGAACAACAAGACTAAGAATCAAAGGGAAACTGGGGGAAAGAAAGAGTGGATTAATGAAAAAAATATCAGAGATATTAATAGAAAAAATAAATTATGGAAAAAAATTAGGAAGTTTAGAAATAAAGTCAAAAGGCAAATGGAAAAGGATCTAATAACTGAATATAATAGACTAAAAAATAAAATTAGAATGGATATTGGCAAAAATAAGCAGGAATACTTAAAACAGCAAAAAAGTAAAAACAAAAAATATGTGGGAATCCATTAACAAGCTAACTAGGAAGAAGAAAGTGGGAATTGATGAAAGTATTTTATTAAACTTCAAAATGAAAGATAAACAAGCCCTTAGAAATGAATTTAATCAATGTTTTGTTGAGCAAGTTGATAGGTTAAACTGGAAATATAAAAGGAAAATAGGCAAAAATAAAATCAACACTGACGAAAATAAAAAGAGAAAAAAACACAAACATTAATGAAGCAAAGGTAAAAGATTTTATAAACATTCTAGAAAAGAGTAACGACTCAAAGGCAGCGGGTAGAGATGAATTAAATATGATTAATTTTAAAAAAAGTAAAGAAAATTCTGCAGTATTTCTAACAAAATTAACAAATAAAATTATCGAAACAGAAATTTGGCCTAACAAATTAAAAATACACGTGATTAGGCCTATTCATAAGACGGGGGGAAAAATGATATGGAAAACTACAGGCCAATTTCCATTTTACCAACGATAAATAAACTTGTCAAAAAATTTTTTGAACAACAACTGCAACACTTTTTAACAAAATGGAACATTATCAGTAAAGAACAGTACGGATTCCAAAAGGCCAAAGGTACAATTGAAGCATTAAAACATATCAATGAAAAAGTTTCAGAAGCATTAAATTTTGGAAAATGTGTTGGAGCCACTTTCATAGACTTACAAAAAGCTTTCGATACAGTAAATAGAGAGCGTCTGAAAGATAAATTCAAAAAATATGTAATAGTTATTGATTAAAATCGAGCGGTTATCGATTTTTAACCAACGGGTGCGATTATTGGCCGGCTCGAGTATGCAAATAGGTCGAGGGCGGAGCCCGAGACCATTTGCATACGAGAATCGGACAATAATCGCACCCGTTGGTTAAAAATCGATAACCGATAGATTTTAAACAATAACTTATTTAAATCACGGTTGGGACGTCAAGCTAATTCGTATTTAATTAAAACGTTTTGTGTTTGTGAAAATTGCTTCAAGAAATACGGTAATACCTTATGTCAAATCAGTGAAGGTCATTCCATTTTAATTTGTGGAGGGGGAATGGGTGTTGGACGATTCCTTTGGCAGGTAGGCAGACTGTAGGCTACGCTCAAGTTTCTGGAAGGTGGGTGGGAGTTAAACGACACGTCGTTTCGCAAAGTTTTGCTTGTAAGCTAGCTCGCTCGCTCTGTTCGGAAAGAATAAACTTCGATATGTGATGAAGCAGGGATAGAAGGACATTGTGCCGACATTCTCGCAAGGTAAGTAATTCTTTTTGTTCGTTTGTAGTTTGAGAACTGTTTCAAATCTCCAGTAATACCCTAATAGGTGAATCGGTAGGAATGAAGGTCATTCCATTTTAGGTTGTGGAGGGGGGGGGGAGAGAGAAGAGTTAGATGGAGGGAATAAACTTGGAATTGGCCAGCCAGACATGTGAGCGTTAGCAGGTAAAGGATTTCATTTGGGATATCCCGGCAAGTTAAGTAATTCCTCTTGTACGTTTTCATAGCGTTACGGTTTTAACGCTGTATAATTTTGGTTGTGGTGTGTGCGTTCCCATTGCGTGATCCGGAAGTGTCAAACGTGTTGAGTTATTGACAAAAGTGTGGATTATCGGTAAAAGTGTGGGGTAACTTGATAACCCACACTTTTTGCGATGACGCACACTTCCGCTCACGGTTAACGGGATTTAACCTACGGAAATTTAGTGTGGCGTTGAGTTAGCGTGACGTCACAGCCGTGGTTTAAGGATTAGATAATAAATTTTGCAACATACTGAAAAGTTACTTAGAGGAGAGGCTACGTTGTGTCAAAATAGAAAAGGAGTACAGCAATTACATTGAAAGCAAAAATGGAATTTCACAGGGAGCCGTCCTTGGACCGATTTTGTTCCTAATGTATATAAATAATATGAATGAAGAAAGAAAGTTAACTCTTGTATTATTTGCGGATGATATTTTATTACTTAAGTTTGGGGAAAATAAAAGGGAAATACAAAACAATATACAAAAAGAAGTTGACCTTTTGCAAAACTGGTGTAAAAACAATAAACTATATATTAATGAAACTAAAACGAAAATAATGTACATTGGACCAACAAAAGAAAGCATTGGAAAAGTATGGCTTCATAATGAAGACTGCATAAAACAAAATTGTAATGAAAAATGTATTCAACTTAAACAAGTGGATAATATAACTTACCTAGGAATAAACATTGACAGTGAATGGAAATTTTCGCAACATATCGAAACGGTAATAAAAAAAACTTCGACAAATCATGCCAAAACTATACGAATTAAAAAAAATGTTGAATAAGGAAAATAAAAATGTTGCATATGAATCATGGGTTAAATCACATTTACTTTATGCAATAGAATTATATTGATTCGCAAAGAAAAAAGACATATACAGACTACAAAAGTTGCAAAACAAAATTGTAAAAACTTTATTTGCCACAAGATTATGCTTTTCATCAGGACAAATACATAAAAAAAAGAAAATTTTAAAAATTGAACAATTGCGAAATTATGTGATAATTGTAAAGAATTTCTACTTAATGAAGATGAAAAGAGACGAAAAATCAGCAAAAAACAATATAACACAAAAACAACGTATATTAAACCAGCAATGGTACAAAATAAATTTGGATGCAAACTTAAAGACTATTATGTTCCAGAAATTTTTAAAAATATTAATAAAGAAATATGGAGAATTGCAAAAATTGGGGAGTTAAAAAGGAAAATACGAAGCTGGCTACTTACTAATTAAAATGTAGAGTTTAATTAATTAAAGTAGAATTTAAAAAGGAAAGAAAAAAGGTGAATACGAAAAAAAATGTTCGGTGTTGTTTTGTGTTATTTTATTTTTCCCATCTCTATTCTGTTATAAATATCATGTTCCTTGTGTTATTGATTTAATATTAGCATTATTTATTGTATTAGTTATATTTTTATCAAAAGTATTATGAGTTTTTTTTTTGCCATTTCTCGTTTCCTTATATTAATTTTTGTTAGATATGATGAATTTGTAGTTTTGTTTGAACTAAAAGCCCACTACACACGAGCCATGGCTTCGTAGTGGTTAATGTATTCCCTATGGAAATATATATATAAAAAAAAAATAAGCGTACCTCCAGTGGCGATTGGAAAGTGTTTGTTTATATGTATACTGTATATGCACGTGTTAAATGCTGCCTATGGACGTTTCCTTTTTCGGCCGTGTCAGTCAGGCTCAGCGGTAGAACCTCGGCCTTTGATTTCAAAGGCCCTGGGTTCCATTACCCGCTCAGGCAGTCTGACATATAAGTCCAAAAGGCAACGTAAATAGGTTTGCATCTGTATTTAGTTAAAGAATTGTAATAATGGTGGTACTACTTCCACTTAACATCTGCCGCCTGGGAATTTGGATGGGTAGATGCCTCGTGCATCGTCTCTATGTTATTATTATGATTCAAAAATTCCTAAATGGTGTGACTCGAGTTTTACTTTACAACGGTTGGTTAAAAGTCCAGCCCCTGGAAAAAGTAAAATGGGCTAGAAATTACATTTTTTAGGCCTACTTAAGCTTGACTTCCGTTGGGTAACATTTCATCTAGAAAGTATTTTGCAGGTGGTTTGTTAGGAGACTACCACCCTGCATTTTTTGTTACAGTTCATATTCAGAATGAAGTAACTAAATCCAGTTCTCATTATGCCCTATAGTCAACATGCAGTTGCTAAATGAAGGGTTGCCAGCAATGACATTTTCTTTATTTTTTTTTTTTTGGGGGGGGTGGGGAGGTGGGGAGACAAATTTCATCTAGAAAGTATTTTGCAGGGCCCGAACTTTGCTTGGAATATTGCCACTAGCTTTAATCTTCTGAAACTAAGCCCAAAACTAGGGCCTAATCATATTCAGTCTAATGTGCTACGATAATATTAGAGGCGAATCATGGAAAAAAGGATAATTGAAAAAAAATGCTGCGGAAAATAAATGCCCTGAGTCAATGAATGCCTCGGAAAATAATGACCGAGGAAAAATGCCATTTTCTGGTGAAACTCTTAACCTGCTTGGTAAAATTCGAACTAAGGCAACTGACATATTGTACCTACGATACCCTATAATTAACACCATGGCAAAACAACAAAAACAACGAAATTTTTGTTGTTTCGACTTTTTTTCCCTATCGGTAATTTTTAGTGACTTTTCTCCCTCTGGATTTTTTTATTCCTCATTTCATAGGCCTTTTTTCTGCGTAGCAAACTGCATATCCATTCCTCGTGCACGTGTTATGTCTTTGTTAAAAAGCTGATTGTTGAAGGGTGAAATGGCGTCGGACGTGGATGCTTTACTTGAGGAGCTTTTCAAAACAAAAGTGATCACGAGCAGTGAGTTCAATGTTGGTATAGTACACCAGAAACGTTTAAGGTAGTTACGCAGGTTGCACAAGAAAGAGGGATTGCCGAAGGACGTGTACGGAAGTATGGTGTTTCGGATAGAGTTGAAGACCGTAGCAGTAAAGATGGTGGCAACCAGGGCAACGAGAAACAGTTAAAGGAGGCACGGAGTAGACTGGACAGTAGGTAAGTGGATAAAGAAGATGCTATTCAGTCGGTACAAAAACTTTTCAGCACTGCTGTACGTAGTGGAGGATGTGATGCAAGGAGTGAGAGTGAGAGTGAAGATGATGAAGCAGCAGATAATGGGGGCCCAGTTCGAAACTACTCCCGAAATTTGCAAACCCTGAAAAGACAATACGGAGGCCGTTTAAGTAATGTACAAATGCCGCGTTCGGTTGTACAAGTGTCTGAGCCGGCTGGCCGCTCGTATCCTCTCGCAGAAATCTATCTTGTGATGGCGGATATCGTGGGCACGAGTGATATTGTGGCAATAGGCTTGCTCCGTGGAGGGACAGCCTTTGAAGTAGAATTGAAGACAACGGCGGCCAAGCAGCGGTTGCTTCAAGCACGGACTAAAATCAACGGACTCGACGCAGAAGTGTATGATTTGCACAAGGAGACGGTTCAGGCACGTCTGCATTGGCTCCCAAGAGGATTCTCAGACAGGAAGTGGCTGCGGCGTTTGGAAGTGTAGCCTCCCTCGAGGCACATGCCTTTGAAAAAATGGTCATTAGAGGTCTAGTGATGTGTGAAATGGGAGTGCGGCTAGTGACTCTTAAACTACGTGGAAGTGCAACCATTGATGATATACCAGATGTTGTGCTAGTCCGAGGGATACCGTCCCTCGTCACTGTCACTGATCGTGCGCTGAAGTGCCATCGCTGTGGGGTGCGCGGGCATTTCCGCCGCGCATGCGCTGCACGTGCGTACGAGACCTGTGGTGCACTACGTCAGCTCTGTCAGCACCTTCAAGAGGTGGTGAGAGAAAAAGATAGTCCCAGACCACGTTTGGAGAGTGCAGAGAACAGAGATGGCGGTGTGGTTCAGCATCGGCAGCAACAAGCGCCAGCCCCGGGGCAGATTGCTATGCCAGCAAGCACCAGGAAACAAGCCGAAGCTGCGGATGGGCGGCAGTCACAGCAAATTGGCGATCCAGTAGCCTTTACCAATGAAATACAACAATGGGAAGAGATAAGAGGGGAATCGAGAGATGGTCTGGAAGCTTGCAGGAAAACAGGTGACGAATCATGGATCATGCCACCTGCCAAACGACGACGAGGGGGAAAACGGCATAAGACGTCGGTCCAGTTGGTAGGAACGGGCACTCAACGTCAAGTGCTCGGAAGTGTTGAAGAACAAGTTGCAATAGAAGAACAGGCAATAGATGATGTGTCAAGTGATGTATCAGGTGACGTATCGGGTAATGTACTAAGGGGGAATCACTTGTACACTGAGATGGATGGGCAGGACCGAGTGTCACAATTAGTTCACAGCCAGAGTGAAGCGATGGTACCTAATCTATTTGCGGGGCAAGACATCCAGAATAGCCAGATTATAGAAGTAAGCCAGGCAGACGTCTTCGATGAGAGCAGTCAGTTGTGTTGGGGGAAGGAGAGGGAAAGGGGTAGTGTTGTTTTATTTTTTCTGTTAACTGTACAGGGCTGGTAAGCAGAAAGGCCATTCACAGCATTTAATATTGCCACTTGGAATGCCCGAGGGCTTCAAAACAAATTAACTGAGGTTGAGCGGCTGCTAAATTATGTACAAATTTTAGAGGTTCAAGAAGCTAATGGCATACACGGCTTCAATGCAGCACCCATGCGTGCTGATTTCGTGTACTCTAACCTAAAGGTGGGAATCTTCATTAGTTGGGCTGTGCCGTACCTACCGCACTTGCTAAATTGTCAGGTTCAGGGTATTGATGCGGTATCGAACAAAACATAGATTGGTGAGGAGTGGGTCACTATTGTCTTCCTGCATGCAACTGGCAATCCGACTTCCGCGGATTGGTACACTTGGCTGCAACAACTGCCTGCGCCATGTTTGATTGGTGGTGACTTTAATGGTCACCACTACGATTGGGGGTCATTACGAGTTACCGCCAGACGGCGTAGGTTGGCTAGTGCCATTGATCGCGCAGGCTTGAGTGTGTTGCAAGATGGCAGTCCGACGTTTACCAAGTGGCAGTATAGGGTGGTACAGGAATCTGTCCTGGACTTCTTCATCTGCACACCGTCTCTGGCAACGTTGTTCACTTCGAGGTCTCCGATGACCAAGGCAGCAGTGATCACTTTTCGGTCCTCTTGCGTCCAGTTGGGAGTCACGTTCCAACTGTCTCAAGGAGCAGGAAGTGTCCCTTAGTTGACAATGGATGTTTTTCCGGGTGGGTCTCCACACACCTATGTAGGAGAAGTGACAAGGTGTACACCAACTCACGGTCCGGGCAGCGACATCCTGCGTGGTGGACGCATGTCTGTATGGTGGCGGTTCGTGATAGGCAGAGAGCTTATCGACTGTGGAAACGCGCTCCTTGCGGTGAAACGTGGCTTGTCTATAGAGGCACTGTTCAGGAGTCGAATTTTCTGATTAGGAGTGAGAAAGGGCATACAGTGGTAGGCTTTGTGAGCAAGTTGGGGCAGCCGGGTCGCTGGCGCAGGCCTGGTGAGCGCTTCAGAGCTTCAAGACTAGCATTAAATGGGTTTATGATCTGGATTCGACAGCTGCCTGTCGCACGATACTTTGTGGTGAAAACATGGCTGATGCTTTTAATGCAAGGTTTGCCAGTGTTTATGGACCCCCTGGGGGTGTTCCACCGCCAGCATTGTTGCCGGCCTGCCAGTCCAGTGCTGGCGATGCCCCTTGGCAGTTCCTTGAGTATGAAGCAGCTCTCTCAAAATGCAAGAGTGCTAGTGCACCAGGTGTTGACAGGGTGTCATACGAAACTCTGAAGGCGCTGTTGTAAAGAGATAAGGAAGGGTTGATTGCTCTGTTCCAGGGCATCCTTGATGGAGCAGAAATTCCGGCAACGTGGATGTACACAATATTGGTTCCCGTTCATTAAGCGGGTAGCAATAGGTTGTGTCTGCTGAATTACAGGCCCATTGCGCTTCTCTCGTGTTTACGAAAGGTTTTTGAGCGTATGCTCATCCGGCGCCTGAGCTGGCATGTCGAATATTTTGAGTGCCTAGCGCCTGTTCAATTTGGTTATCGGCCAAACAGGGGTGCACAGGACGCTGTATTATATCTTTTGTCAAGTATCAGGAGGGCTTGGGTGCAGGGGCAGATGGTGCTTGCCATCTTTCTGGATATAAAGGCTGCCTATGATACAGTGTCTATTAGTTGGGTAGCGGCTAGTCTTGTGCGCATGGGAGTAAGCCCGAAACTTACTCGGACTATTGTTTCCCTCTTCGGGAAGCTAAAGTTTGCAACGCGTGTGGGTGGGTTCTGGTCGTCAAAATCGGAAACAGATAGAGGGCTCCCCCAGGGGAGTTGTCTTAGTCCGACGCTCTTTGCGATTGCAGTTAATGGTGTTCTTGTGGAGTTGGAGGTTTCGGCTAACATAGTGTGTTATGCTGATGATGTTGCCCTGTGGTTTGTGGGTACTGATCTTTGTCTCATGGCTACGCATGCCCAGCGTGCTCATGACCTGGTGGCATGGCGTCTTTTTGACAGAGGGTTATAGCTGGCTCCAGCAAAAACTGAGGTCGTTGTCTTCTCGCGTCTGCAAAATGCGCTGCATATGGAGCCAACTTTGGTGGTTGGAGGCATCCTTGTCAAACCCAAGCATCAGGTAAAGTATCTGGGGATGTTGCTTGAATCAGAGTTGTCTTGGAATGCTCATGCGACCAAGCTGCGGGCCTTTGTCCAGTCCCGGACTGCTGTGCTCCGAACTATGACCAGGGGTGCGTCTGTCACGCGGGGGGCACTGCTAGCGGTGTACAGGACCTTCATTAGGTCGGGGCTAGACTACCATTTACCGTTTTTGTGTAGCACTCCACGACATGGTAGAGCACTGCAGACACCTGTGAATGAGTGTCTACGAGTTGTGTCTGGCTGTTTGGCCTCTACGGCAGTGCAGGCTCTTTGGGTTGAGTGTGGGGAGCCCCCACTTGAGTGCCGAGCCAGTGAGCTCCTCGCTGTTTTGTGTGTTCACAACTTGAGCAGGGATGCAATGGCCCCAGTTCGTGCAATTCTAGTTGACTCTGGGCGGCTGAATGAGCAGACACATAGTCTGCTGGGTGTAGCTGGGTTCGGTGTGTCGGGATTGCTTCAAGTCTTGGATCATGTCTATGATATGGCCTGGGCGCGGGCACTCAGCCCCTGGACTTGGTGCCCAGAGGCACTCAGGATTTTTCAGCCGGTGCATGTTGCCTGTGACGTCTATTGCGATGCTTCGTACATTGCGGCGGCGAAAGTTGGAGGGATTAGCGTTTGCATTCTGTCCCTGAAACTTGTGCTGAAGCGGAGGGTGTGTGGGGTTACATCTAGTGTGGTGTGTGAGATGCTGGCTGTCTCGGTGGCATTGGATGTGGCACTCGATCTCAGTCTTCCGTCCTTTGCAGTCTGTGTGGAGGGCCTTCATCGCTCTTCGAGGCAGATTGATGTGAACGATCCCCTGGTGTACACAGTGGCTGGAAGTTTTGGGTAGCTTTGCGGGGGAGCTTAGTGACCTTTCAGTGGGTACGAGGACATAGTAGAATTGAGGACAATGAGCCGGCGGATGGCCTAGCGCGGGAGGCTGTAGCGGATAGCGTACAGCAGCTGCGGCCCATGATCTCGGTTAGGGCCAGGCGTTCGTTATTTGGCGGAGCGAGCGAGCGAAGCGTAGCCTATAACGGACACCAAATTGCAAAATGTTGGTTGGTTGGTTGGTTGGTCCGTTGGTTCGTTGGTTGCACATTTTTAGTCTGGGTGGAGCCCAAACCAAAGATCGGATTAGAATGAAATTTGGTACAACGCTTGATACCCCAAACAGTATTGCTGAACCAAAATTTGACGTAAATCGAACAATTATGATGGGAGAAATAACAAATTTTCGAATTTATTTCTAACACTCACCATTGTAAATTTGGAATCGTGAATAGTTAAGGAATTCCGACGACGCATACACCTTGCTGGTGGAACTCAAGTGAACTTTAAAAAAACCGCCGAAATAAATCATCGTAGCTTCCTTACAGCTAATAATCTTTTTTGGCATAAATCAACGAAATAATACCATTTGATTATAGCACTTTAAGCACTAGAGGAAGGCAAGCGTAAGGGGAAAAAACAGAAGGGTTCGTTAACGACTCACATTCGTTTCGTGTGAAAAAAAATACTGGCAGGAAATTAGCAAACATGGCAACCAAAGTGGCGTTGACACTATCAACGGGAATCTCAAATGTGAAACATCAAATAGCCGCTGCAGGAGGAAACCTCTCATATAAGATGACCGTACAAGGCAGACTACGTGTTTATATCACAACACGGAACAATAATTTGGCTTCGTATAATAATTTTAACATTCCTGGATTGCCATGGAAACTGCCGACTCTCCATCCCGTGCTGCAAGAATGATTAGGCTTAACCTCGAAGCAATAGGCCTAACTGTTGTCGTTTACGAAACTAAAACGAGTGATAACAATTAGGCTTAAAATTAGGCTTTAGAATTATTTAAATGCTATTCACACCCAAGCTAACACCGTCTGACCTACAATTGTGATAATTCTATTTTTTTTTTAAATAATTAGCGCTCGCCGTTGCAGTATGTGCCAGAGGTGTGCGCTTTAACATTGTCGTAGGAGGCGCCGTAGGGAGCTGCGGATATTTTGAATCTTTTGATTATTTTGACGTACTACCGTAACTGATGATTGTTTAGATTGCAGTTAAATGCTTTATTGTTAATATTTTAAGTCTACGAAAGGTACTCTGCAATAAATATAAACAATGTAAGCATTATTGACGGTGGCAAGTTCCTTGCCAGCTTAACCACGGCGGCTGACGTGTTATTTTACTATGGCGGCGATGACGTAAAGAGGATGCAAATGCCGAAACTGAAACTAAATGTAGGAGCAAACGAAAGCATCTTAAAATTAATATGAAACGTAGCCTACCTAAAATGAAAAAAAAAGCTAAAAAGTTAAAAACACCAGCAAAGAGCTTCAGCTCAAATGTAGCTAAGTGAAAATTGTCCCCAGCTTTTTAAGGACCCTTAGCAAATATTACAAAGCCATTATAATGAGAGTAAATACAAATTTAAAATAAATTTCTCTTCGCTCCGCCTACAATAGGCCCAAAGCCTGTTTCCTAGTACAGGAGTAGTCTCTCAAGCAGTGGCAGGATAAGTGGTTTGAGGCGATGACGGGCCGCTCTCTGTTCCATATTCAGCCAGTTTGTGGCCCTCAGCTGGAGATGGATCGGCTGGACTGCAGAGAGGCAAAGCTGCTTTCGCAGTTAAGGACTGGGCATTCGCTCCTGCGGGGGCACCAACACCGGTTTGGGTGGGTTGATACTGCTACCTGTGTTGTGTGTCATATCGACATGACACTGGAGCATTTCATTCTCGTTTGCCCGCTGTTTCGCCGCCAACGGGAGGTGCTGCACCCCTGGGTACAGGACCGGCAAACGATCCAGCTCCTACTGACTGAGACCCCAGGGAAGGGTTCACTGCGAAGCCAAATTCTGCATGGCAACAGGTGTACAGGTTTAGCGGGTGCGTACGGCTCACTTTCTCCTCCTCGACGTAGCTGGCTGCTCATGGCTGAGGCGGGAGAATGGTGCTCAGTGCTACAAGTGCTTCGTGTGTGTGTGTGCTCTGCTGTTCTGTGCTGTTCTGTAGAGGGTGAGTGCTGGCCTGCAAACATGTGTGTGTGTGCTTCGGTCTTGTACACAGTGGAGGGATCAGAAGTCAACAGTGTTTGATTTTGTGTTAGTGGATCTATGCCACAGTGCTTCGGGGCAGCGGTGCCCCAGGAATGTATGGAACTTCACCTAGATGCAGGATTCATGGACGAGTTTGTTGGTCAAGATGTCTTGTACACAGTGGATGGACCAGGGTAGTTTGCAGGTCTTGGATTTTGGGTGTGTTCTGTGTGATATTTTTGTTTTGTTGCATGTGACTGAGATGCTGTTGTGTGGCTCTGTTAATGTTTATTACTGTATTAGATGAGTAGGGGCGTACGGTTCTGGACCAAGGCTCCTAGAAATTGGTTCCTAGAGTTTGGTTTAAATCTATATCGTTTAGCTGAAACACGGCTTCTTTCATTTAATTTCATTTAAATGAAAGAAGCCGTGTTTCAGCTAAACGATACAGATTTAAACCAAACTAAACTATGTTGTTTTCGGCTTCGAAATTGGCAGCTAGAAATGATAGAATGGTGTATTTATTTCGAAGATGCAAGCTTTCAGAGCTGAGTTGAATTGTTTCAAAGTGGCCAGCAACAATCGACTGCTTGCATAAAGCTTCGTATCGCGTCGCCATAGCTGTAAAAAAGGTACACGGATTACAAACAAAAACGTCAAGTGTGCCATAAAAAAATGGGGTTATATGATTGAATTTTCACTTGTTAAAATAAACACGAATAAAAATTGATGATTTTTAATTGAAAAATAAAATGTACAATTGAGAAAATTCCATCTGTTTAGGTGCTGTTGTGCTTTACTGATCATATATTTAAAACGTAAAGCACAAAAGCACCTAAACAGATGGAACTTTCTCAATTGTACATTTTATTATTTCAATTAAAAATCATCAATTTTTATCCGTGTTCATTTTAAGAAGTGAAAATTCAATCATATAACCCCCTTTTTTACGGCACACTTTCCGTTTTTGTTTGTAATAATGTATGATTGAAATCCTCTTACCAGCATAACTAAAACTATTAATTTCTCCGTTCCTATTGAATATGTTTCGACCAAACTTGGCCAGATGGTAGATAGGTATAGAAAGTATATTTAAACCAACTTTTATGCATTTCCATGCAAGAGTAAACGTACGGAGCCACACGTAAATTTGAAAACTGTTCACTTGTTGTTGTGGTGGTTGTTCTTGTGTGACACGGTTTCAGAAAAAAACTACTGCACCTACCTAAAATCTGAAACATGATCAAGGCCAGAAATTTCCCTGGGCTTCATGCTCACAGAGACCACTTTTTCAATTGGTCGAGCCGTTCTGGAGTTACGATCATTTTGATTGCTTTACATTGTTTTAACCATCGTAATTAGGGAACAATGCCACTCAGCAAACTCCAGATCCATTTATTTTATTTATTTATTTATACTACGAGAGCTCTATACAGGCCTTACCCTATGCGCTCTACTCTAAACTAAGAAACTAAAACTAACTAAACAAAAGTGCACTAACTTTGCCATAAAACCACAGAGGCTACACAGAAATCACAGATCCAACCCCAATCAACCCAACCAAAACCAACCCAAGCCAACCAAAGTCAACCCAACCCAACCCAACCCGATCCTAAGTAGGACAAACACTGAGCGGCTGGCAAAGAAAAACCAGAAATCACCACGGTCCCAACCGACCTGTCGACCGGCAAAAGGCCACAATACCCCTTTGTGCATTTCGAACAACGTGACGTTGGGCGGAGAACCCCAGAGCCCTCACCAGAGACGTCTCTTTAACCAACACTGGGTGGACACGGAAACCCGCCCACAAAGGGCAGAAGAAAAGAAAATGCTCCACTGACTCATCGCCGGTGTTACACATACAAATTGGTGACTCACACCAACCAAGTCGGAACATGTGACTCTGCAGCAGGGTGTGACCTGTACGGAGTCTGGTCAGAAGACTCGCATCACGCCACGGCAGACAATCCAAAAAGGACGGCCCTGTAACCGATGGGTGGAGATCAAACAGACGCCTGCCCGTAGACCCGGACTCCCATGCAGACTGCCAAGCCTGGCCTGCAAGCAAGGACAGAACAGGCCGCAGATCCTTGTGAAGCACTGGACAATGCACAGCATTCACCCTCGCAAGATAGCCCTGCCTTGCAAGTCCATCGGCAACCTCAATTCCAAAAACAGAGGAGTGGCCAGGCACCCACAGCACCTTGACAACCACCCCGCGTTGGAGGGCTGCCACAAGTTTACTGCCAATTTCAATGGCAATGGGGTGCTCCACTCGTAACGTAGTGAACGAACGCCGGAGAAACGCAATAGCTGAGGCAGAATCCGAGAACACCACAAAGGCCGGTAGGCCAAGGTCCAAACCCTCATCAATCGCAATCGATAAAGCCACCAGCTCAGCCATGAACGCAGAAGGCAGGCCACGAAGAAAGTAACTACGTTCTAGGTGCAACTGTTGCACAAAGATCCCTCACCCCCCTCCCAATGCTCCCTGTGGAACGACGCGTCACAAAAGATGCTCACAGCATCTGGAATGGGAGGAGCCTCCCAAACCATCAGCCGAAAACAGGTCGATACGAAGCAACTCCACTCGTAACTACTCCAAGCATAGCATTGCTAGATGCTGCATTTTTAGGCGACACAATGCCGCCCAGCTCATTGTTCGAACCCCTGCTCACACCATTATTCTCACTAATACACACAACTTTGTTCAATCCATTGTTTAAACCATTGTTTAAACCATGGTTCAAATCAATTTCATCTTCCAGTCCACCCGAGCCCAATACACCACTCCTACAAGAAACACCATACAGATTTAGTTCAAGTTCCTCAATACCTTCAACATCGGCCGCAGCCTTGACAACATCATACTTGTCCTTCTCAACCAGTCCCTTACACACTTCTTCAGTCGTCAAAACACCCTTCCATTCTTCGTGCTCGTGTTATGTCTTTGCTAAAATTTTGATTGTTAAGGGCGAAGGGAGAGAGATGGTCACTGGAACTTTCTCTTCAAGGAAGCTAGGGTGTGAAGACTTGTACACAGAGGATAAGCGGGTGTGACAGTGCTGCGGTAGGAGTGCTAGTGGGAAAAGAAGCGGGCAGATGGTATGTGGCCTACCGGAACTTTCCCTTAATGGGAAAGAGAAGGTGGGCGGGTGATTTGTACACGGCGGATGTGTTCTGAGGTTGTCGTAATAACAATGCGATGAGTAGTTCAAGGAAGGGTACAGATGTGCATCGGAAAGTGTAGTGCTGAATATGGGTTGGTGCACGGTTCTGCATCTAGTGTACAGTAGGTAGTAGGTAGGATATAGTGTACAGTGGTAGAACAGTTCAAAAGCTGATTGGCAAAATAATTTTTGGCAAGCTCGCTGAAGAATATTTTTATTCGGCGAAACGGGTTACACCTTTCCACCGTTACATGCAAGGGTTCTTCCTTCCTCCCCTATCCCTAAATTAACCCCCCCCCCCTCCAAGTGCTTTCGGTCATCACACTGCAGTTTTATTCGGACATACGAAGTTAGTAAACATTTATAAGATCAAGTGGAAAGATAATTTTTCCTTATCATTTTTTTCCGGTCCTTGCTTATATGAAAAAGTGTGAAAAACTTGAATTTCCTAAGGGTTAAATAAACAAAATGTGTAAAGTGTGATACAATATGAAAAATACGAGCAGTAAGTAGTGTGGGAAAAAAAAAGGTAAAATGTACAAACTCATCAAAAACAATTAAACTATCAATTTTTTTCTAGCATTTATGAAGCTTGAGACAGAACTAGTTTTTGAAGTTTTGTTTTTGGAGCTTGATTTACCTAATCAACCTCCTATACGCTAGCAAGCGAAGTCGGCATGGTATGACTCCGCATCACCCAAGACACAGCCACCTACAGTAATAGCCGTATCATCTTTGCCTTCCACAATGCTCCGCTAGAAGGCGCAACAAATACCTACGCGACAAGGTTGCCAAGTGGCGTCATCGGTTGGCAGAATTTGGCACGCTCGTCGGTTAATTTGAAATTTCGCTGCTTGGTGTAGAGATGGCAGCACCTAGCAAACTTGCGTTTATACCAATTGTTGATATTAGTTGCCTTTTTTGGTCTGATACGATACGGCCTTTAATGTACGTGGCTTTTTCAAGACCGGTTTTCCTAAATAAATTGGACTGCGCATGCGCCGACTCTGACGTCAGTTGTGTTCTTTGTTGCGTCATGTATTTGTTATCTCTAATCTCTAATATCAACATGGCTGTCGTCGTCGCGACATAACTCTGGACAACGAATGGACGCAACTCTGGACCACCTGGACTAACAAACTAGTGAATACTTATTATGAAACGTAAGTGGGACTACTCCGAACGTAAAAATTGTATTCGAGTGTATTATGCTACAATTGGCAATGTGGAATTTATGTTAGGATCAACATTTATTCTCGCCGATGATTTTCCCAATATTCCGCACGCCGTTGGTCATGAAAAATAATTTTGGCACGCTGCCGATGCCCGCCGCCATTAATTTTTCAGCGCGCCACGCCACTAGGTAGTTTTGCATTTTAATCCAAAATTTCAGATTTAATTTTTTAACGAGTTTTTCATGATCTGAGGAACCTTAAAAACAAAAAAGGTAAGAACGATTAAAATCCTTGCCGGGCCGGAAGAGCACCTTATATCCGTCTGGCTTCAACCCCGCACGTCCCCGGTGCAAAGTACAC
>JAHWFP010260315.1:0-21862 GCA_023313725.1 Lithobius niger
TAGCTGGCACCAACAATTCTTTCCTTCTCAAATTTATGTGTATTTTTAGGATTTATTATTGGTTAATTTAAATTACTTTTATTGCCCCTTAAAATGAAAAATAACCAATAAATACATGCATATATATACAGGGTGCTCCGAATAGTACTAAAAAAAGGTAGGCCTAGAAAGTGTATTGGCCTATAAATTTTGTTGAGTAGGGATGGAAGTACACATTAGGCCAAAACGTTTGACTGAAACGAAGGTCAATTCGACTAAGGAAGACCTCAACATAGGAAGACAAAGACCTCAACGTAGGTTACTGGTTAATACTCCAGTAACTTTATTCCACATTACTTTGTACATTACATTCATGTACATTTGTTAAAGGTGATTCGATAAATCCGGTCGGTAAACTCGTTCCAGTGTACACTATCCAGTTTTCAGGCTGTTGGGAAGTTTGCCTGTCATGTTTACTATTCGGGAACGGACTGAGTTGGTTTCAATTTATGGCATGAGATGGACCAATGCCCAAAACCTTCAACATGTTGCAGACCAATTCCATATTTTGCACCCAGACGCACCCACTCCATGCTTGGCCATGATCTCCAATCTGTTGAAGAAATTCAAGGAAACATGTTCTGTTCATGATGACTGCAGAGATGAGGCACCTCACCTACAGATGAGGCATTGATGACCATACCGTAGCAGTCATTGACACCATCGACACGCCCCCCTTCTCCCGAACATGGCAACGTTTTCTAGCCAGAGAATTAAATATTGCCAAGACTGCTGTGCAAAGAGTCTTGACGGAACAGGGTTCCACACATTAAAATTGGCGACGCTCCAACATTTGGACGATGAAGATTTCAACCTCATGTTGTAGCTTGCACAATGGGCTATTTGCAGATAGATACTGATGTGACATTTTTGAGGCCTCTTGTCATGGCTGACACTGCTCATGTCAAGTTGCGCCATACACCAAATAAGCAGAACACATGTAAATACGCAATTACACACCACACTTCACAACTGAAAGGCACTTCCAGCACAACCGAGGTACAAATGTGCGGTGTGGGTTTGCAGGAACAACATTGTTAGGGCCTTTCTTCATCCACGGTGCACTGAATGGGGAAAGGTATTTGAAACTAATGAGTGACCAGATTCAACCAGCAATTGAGCATACGATATCAACATGATGGTGCTCTTCCCACTTCTTCCTTCAGACCAGGGAATGGCCGAATCTCCGACATGGGGGCAGGTGGGTTTGTATGGGCGGTCCTTTGGAATGGCCACCTAGGTTACGTGACTTGACCTCTCCCGATTTTTTCCTGTGCATTCTCCAATCCTATTCTGCAGCGAACAACCAGAGAAACATACCCTATCAACAGACGTAATGATGAACGGGATCAAACTGATGGTCCTAATTCTAATTCAGAAGCTACATGTGACATTGTCAATAGAACTTAGCAAAATTTGACTGGTTTGCCAGTGGTATGGCAGCATGGCACTTTAAACTTGCAGAAATATGAGAGCAATGCAAACTCTCAGATTGGTTAGAATCTATGGACGGTCACACAGCAGATAGAATCTCTCAAGTAGTTTTTACATTCTACTCTGCAATTTCTTTTCAAGGAAAAATGTGGAATATGCGGGAGGGCATTACCAGTCAAGCCTGCAACTTAGCAACAAATTAGGAACATTTTAACAGCTACATTTAAGAAACCATTGTTGGCTCATGAGAGACGTGTCATTGATTCCCATATTAGACAAGGACAACCTACAGCGATTTTTTGTGGATCGTATTTCACTAGAATTTAGCAAATTACACATCAAGACTGACCCAGAACAGCAAGTTGATGCCTTATTTGAGAAAATGAACAAAGATCAACGTAACTATCCCAATAACAAAACTGTCTAGTCTGTCATTCAACTGATGGAAGAAACAAATAAAATGGCACGTTACTTGAGGTTGTCCACTGGAAGAAGTTGCATCATAAGCGAGTTTATTACCTAGGCAAAGTAGAATGAGTGATACTAGTATGCAACAGAGGCCTAACTGGAAGCATACTGTAAGTCCAAATCAGTAAATTAGCAACTCAAATGAAATGAACTGGAGGAGATGAGCATTGAGCAAAAGTAAAGCTAGTGTCGATACGAGACAGCAAATGAAAACTGACCCTGGTATAACTGAGACTTGAGCAACATGTAATCAGCCGAATGCTAATTTGTAACAACAATATGGATGAAGTAATGAATTTTCTTGAAAACGTAGGATGAACTATTGACAACAACGGGAACAGACTGCACCTTGCTATAAATGCAATTTAATAGGACATTGTGCTAGAAATTGCCTAAGTTTGAGCAACAATCAATCAAGAATGTTTCTGTTAGAGGAACATAAAACTATAGAATTACTCACCATTGCAGTAGATTACAGTGAAAGATTTTTCTTTGAACATATATATTCAGGCTCTCTCTACAATAACATGAGTATAGTTGGAGCATCTGGTGCTAAACATTGTTCCACGTTATGTTTGCAGGAAACAGACTGTATGACGCCACGTTTCCTTCCACTACGAGTGCAAAAAAACAAGTAAATATTCTACTCGTAGACTCTGCCAGTAACTGTGTAGAGTCTACAAGAGTGATATCCTGTTTTTTTTTTTGCACTTGTAGTGAAGGAAACGTGGCATCATGCAGTCTGATTCCTGCAAATATAACGTGGAACAATGTTTAGCACCAGATGCCATAATGCTCCAATGCTCCAATTTAATGGTCAACCGGTGATTGGGCAGTGGAGAAGAAATAATGCCAGTGGGTAAAATTAACATTCGTATTTGTGTTCACAAAAGAAGAAAATGGGTTAACTTCCGAATCTTTGATAATTAAGCTGTTTGATATATTCTGAGAAGAGATTTTCTTAAAGCATATGAGATTGTTGTTGATCATGCAATTGAAGTTGGATACTTCCTCAATGATAGAAAGTTTGTCTTTTCACTGTCGAAGAGTAGCAACGAAGAGTGAAAGTAATCAACAACATAATCCACTTTGGAAGTTAGCAACAAAAAACAAGTGTTCAATAAAGATACACAAATCGCTGTAAATTATATGAAGAAAAGAGGAAAACAAACCAAACAGCAAAAGTCATACACTAGAAATAACGTAGTGCAGTAAGCCACCTGCACTTACGTTTCGTTGGAGTGGTATGATCCGAATTTGAACGGGCAACCCAATTCCTCCCCAGATCACTGATGTAGAGTCTTAATTGCTAAAGACGCTCCTCCACTAGCATACAGTTGACTCACTAAACTCGTTATTAAGGCCATAGCAGTGAACAGGGCTCCATTCTTGCAGCCATAGGCTTGTCTTCCTTCTCCTTTGCCTATGGCTGCAAGCATTCTCAGTTGAATGGAACCTTGGTCACTACTGTGATCTTAATTACGGGTTCAGTGAGATATCTTTATGCCAGTGGAGGAGAAGCCATAGCGATAAAGCCACTACATCAGTGATCTGGGGAGGAATTGGGTTGCCAGTCGAATACGGGTTATGCCACTCAGATGAATGTGGCTTACTGTAGTACGTTATTTATAGTGTATGACGAAGCCTTCTCTTTCCTTTATAGAACACAAGTGCAAAGACTTCAACAGTTTGACTAAAGTGCAGTTTGTTTGTGCAACTGAAGCAAGTGATAAATCAAATAAAGATACATTCCCAGGGAAACCTGGAAAAATGTTGTTTCAGAACACCGTATACAGTTCAAAACTAGACCAAAATCTGTGTACAAAAAAAGATATCCAGTTTCACTTGAAGTTAAACTAGAAAATATTAAAATCATCGATCAGAGAAAAAGGTAATCTTATGGGGATCTCCTTTTTTCTGAAACCAAAGAAGGGAGAGGAGGAAAACATCCTGCTCTGAATTTCAAGATGAGCACATTGTTGCTGATAAGTATCCAATACCAAAATTGAAAAAGTGTATCAGTTTCTCTCAGGCAAGAAATATGTTTCAATCCTATATGAAGACCCAGGTTTTCATCAAATAACGTCGCATTCAGATTCAAGGACTGCACAACTTTTGTCAGCTGTGCCGGAATCTACAGATGGAAAGTTTTCCTGTATGGTTTAAAAAATTCTAAAGTGACCTTCAACAAGCTATGAAGAAAATTTTAGGAAAACTGATTTTTATGGTTTATGTTGATGACATAATTATAGATAATGCAACTTGGGAAGAACATTTAGAAGCCATTCAGATGATCTTTGCAGTGCTGATAAGACATAACTTTACTCTTAAAGAAAAATTTAACTTCTGTCTACCAGAAATAACAATATTAGGATATAAGATCACAGTTCGTGGTGTTCACATCGATGAAAGTAAAAATAATATCAAGCACTAAAGTTCTTGGGCTTCCCAAATTACTTGAGACATTTTGTGAAGACTACACAAAAGTAGCAAAACCTCTTACCGAGTTGGTGAAGCCAAATAGACAGTTTAAGTGGACCTATGATCACACTAAAGCATTTGAAGAAATGAAGCGTTGACTTTTAACTTCGGACATGTTACAGTTACCAGATTTTGAATATCCTTTCGTAATAGAATCTGATGCTTTGGATGTAGAAAGAACTTGAATTTTGCCAAAGAAGATTATCGCTGAAACAAGGAACATTGAATATCCCAGTAGAATGCTGTCTCTAAGGGAACAAAATTGGACAATCTTTGAGAAAAAGGCCATTGCAGCAGTTAGTGCAGCATTCTAGAGTTAGTGCAATGCTGGACAGCATATGTTGAAGGAACTCATTTTACTTTAATAACAGATAATGAAGCTTTAAAATCGGTTCTCAGAAACATTCTGAAGAATTCTGGCAGGACAGCACAATGGGTGATGAAGCTTCACGCCTTTGAATTCAGTTTAGTGTATCGTCCTTTATCCGCCGATGTATTTGGAATTTTGAAATTCATGATTTCACAGAAAAGACACGCTTCGAGGAGAACAATGGCAAGATGACACCATCAACAGGATTAGAAGAGCAATATTACAACAGAAAACAGCAGGAAAATTTGAGACTAAAGAATTTATGAAGAAGCTCAGTGAGAAATTAATTGAAGAAGGGGATAATCTATTACACAGATTAGCAAGTAGACAAAGAAGACAACAGGATGCTTGACGGTTCTATATTCCGAAGCTAACTAAAGCATACTTTTCTGTACCAGAATCATACTCACAAGCTAGCAGGGTATCTGGTATTTCTAAGATGTTAGCAAGAATAAAGAATATAGCTTTTGGCCAAAACTCTTTCCGGATGTGAAGAAATATGTCTGATCCTATCAAGAATGTCAGATGAGTAAACATTCTCTAAAAAAATCTGTAGGTTTACTGCAAAGATTGTTACAGTATTGTTACAGGTATAGAGTTTGCGGGTCCCTTGCTTGTGTCAACAAACGATGTTACATGTTACTGATTATTTTTCATAGTACATTTGGATTATACATACGAAGTATTGCACAGTATGAACAGCAGCTACAATGTATCTAAAATATGTATTGATAGAACATGGATCACCAAGATTTTTTTTATTTCTGACAACAGCAGTGCATTTGTGGCGAAGTACTTTGAAGAGTTATTAGAGACTTCTGGTATAAAGCACAGAACAACAAGCATGTACCATCCTCAATCTAATGCATCAGAACCTTTTAACCGAATTTTTAAAGCCATGTTTAAGGGCATTTGTAATAGAAAATTGAGAGAAGTGAGCAGAATTCTTACCAAGTTTACAGTATGCATTGAGAACTACACCACATGAGAGTACTGGTGAGACGCCGTATTTCTTAATGTATGGTAGCGATCCACAATCTGAGCTCCAAATTTTTTGCCTTCCATCTTTCAAAACTGGACTATCGGTGAAAGAGTATGCAAAAGAGAAAGCTGATGGTTTGAAACCGGTGTACGAATTCGATGCAACAAAGTCAAGTACTTAATATAAGAAGAGAAATGATGTTGAATTTAAAGAAAATGAATTGGAGAAAGTGAAATCTCAAGTTAAATCTAGTGCAGAAAAAGGAGTAACAAAGTAGCTTGCACCTATTTTCTCTGATCCTATGAGAGTTTTGACTAAAATGTCACAAGTCACGTATGAATTTGCTCCTGTGAATAATAGATCAGAAAGTAAAATTATAACGGGGATAACATTTTTCCATTTTATGATCCTGTCACTATGGAAGGCAGGATCATAATATGATTGAAAATCAAAGCCGAAAAGAAATGATGAATTAGTGAAAAGTCAATCACTTTGTGAGGATGAAGTAACAGCAGAAGAAGTAAATGATCATGAAGAAAAGTGAAGATTTAATAACCACTGATGAGGAGAAAGAAGAGTCTGAGGAACAAGAAAGAGAAGCACTAGAGGATAAGAAAGACATGAATTTTATACCAGTGAGGTTTCCGACAGAGTGATCGACAGTGTGACCCAACTGTGATCTAAGAAATAGGCCAGAAGGCAGATCAGATTACCTGCAAGGTATAAACTAATGTATCTAGGAGAGGATGGTGATTTGAAGAAAGAAGAATTACCTTCACTAATGTAATGAAGTAGGAGTGGGTTGTGGTGTAGGAGTTAATATATTTAAGTCATATACATATAGGTTCATATATAGTCATTGGTGGAAGCTAAGCAGTCACAAGTATTAGGAGAACAAACTGAGATTGGTCTTTTGCAATTTAAACCTTCTGTTCAAGGCATAAAAAAAGAAGACTTTAAGATGAAGACGATTCATCAAGATGTGTGATAAGCTTTTGAGCAAAAAAAAAATCTTTTTGCTCAAAAGGATTTTGTCTTATCTGCAAGGAGGATTAAGAAGAGTTGCTACGTACTCGTTTGATGATTGAGTGATTTCTATAGGGACCACCAATGGACATTGCATTTATGTAATTTTTACTAATAACTGCACAAAGGCCGATTAACTTTAAACTGTATTTATCTACTTGAGTTCTTAAAAATTCATTGTGAATCTTCGTCTGATTTCGAGAGGGGAGCACTGTCATGGTTTCTGTCTCCTTCATAAGTACCTTGCCAGGATTTGGTGCACCTTCTTAGCATCAGGAAAGAAGGGGACTTGTGCACATATGTGTGTGGCCTTTTCCCTCATGGTACTCTCCCCAGTCTGTTATTTGGTAGAGCCCGGAGCTTCATGAGCCTGATATCATTGCACAACATACCAGCTGTCTTCTGCATGTGGTATGAGCAGAAATTCTTTCACAAAGTTTCTGATGGGTTTGTCACACATAAGTGACTGTGTAAGTTGGATGGGAACATGGAAGAAGGACGTTTGTATTACCCATGCTGTGTTACAAGTTGGTTGTGTTCTGGGGTATCGGGTGAGGTTATCAGCAGTAACTGCCGTTATGTGTGGCAAACAGGTGTACCAGATGATGCCCCAGAGGCTTCTTGGAACAGATGGATTCTCATGGAACCTAACCCATCACCACTTTTGTGTGTGATAACTTGTTGGTCATTGGTTTTCACTTCGGTGAAAATTAGGATGCCTGGGTGGTCGACAGAGGGTAGGGGTACTGGGGTCGTATGGCTAGTTCACAGAGGGCAGGGATACTAGGGTTGTATGGGTGGTCCACAGAGGCCAGTGGCAGTTGGATCATACAACGTAGCTTCTGTGTGGTGACTGGCACTGCAACCGTTGGTATTTTCCCTCGTGGTAATCTTCCCAGTCTGTCACGTGGCAGAGCCCGCAGCTTTCCTTTTGGTGCAGACCACATCTAGTGTGTCGTGCAAAAATTTGGATTTTATGTACAGGATATCGCCAGCTTTCCGAGTGCTGGGATCTAACAATGTCGAGGGCGCACATCGCCCGAGCCATTGTTGGATTCCAGCATGAGGAAAGCGGTCGATATCCTTCTTCTCACCCGTTTTGAAGCTTTCAGTCCGACGTACATTGTTGAGCGCAAGTGAGCGCGAGTAGAATACATTGTTGTGTTTAGCCAGAAGAAAGTTTGTGTGTCTGTAGTGCTGGAAACACCGGTTCTCGTCAGATCACCGTAGTTAAGCAGCATTGGCCCCGATTGGTACTTGGGTGGCTGACCTCCTGAGAATCTATTTCGCGTGTTGCAGACATAGGGCCTTAGGGCTTCGTTGGGCAGATGACCGGGTGCGGTTAACGCTCGCTAAAAACCCTAGACTCTAGAAAGTTTGTGTAGAATATTCGTTAAGACGCAATACTACACGCAAGGAAAAAAAAGCAACGTTTAATTTTGAAAGCGGTTGCAATGCTGTAATTAACATGTATTTCAACGATTTTTTTTTATGTTTGAGGTGGCGTTGTTTTCAAAAATTGTTCCATGTAATTAATTATATTCGGTTCCTGTATTCCTTTTTGTTATTTAAAGAAATCAACGTTTGGAAAGCAGCAGTTGCAATGTCGTGAATTGCTGAACGTTTTTATTTTTGTATCTGTTATGTTTTTTTTTATTTGTTTCAGTAAATTTATTACATTTGTTTGTTTTCTTCCACTTTTCATTTAACGCAAACGGGGCTGGGATCCACGTGGAGTGCTGGGATCCAGGATCCCAGCCCTCCTCCGTGGATCCCGGCACTCCTCGTTCATTGTTGCGATCCCGTCGTGCTGTATTGTTATAAGAGGACTGAGAGCTTCAAAACGGGTGAGAAGACGTGTACTCAACTCATACTATGAGCGATGTCCAAACAATGTCTGGAAGCTGCGTTTTGCGTTCAAGTGTACCAGCCACCATGTTTAGAAGCATTCGTCAACGGCAACCCAATGCTAGACATCAAAGCAGAGTCAGTAGGCTGCCGCGTTTTTAAAGCATTGCAGATAAGCCATCGATATTGGTTGAAGACTGAAACATATTTTTTGGAGCCCTACTTAAAGGACGATTACTTAAGTTTCCCGTGAAGAAGTATTGGAACTAAGATTCTGTGATGGGTATGGTTGTCGTTTCCAACCAGCTTCTGTGCAGGTGAACATGGCATGTATGTGTTCCAGTGTTTTTCTCCCTCTCCCAACCCCTCGTTTCTGGTGAGGATGATGAGCAAGGAGCGACTGTGGTGTCATGTAACAATTAAAAGTCGGTGTTGGTGACATGACGATAGTTATTGTTCAGCGACACAACTAGCAACGGTTTTGTTTGTTTTATGCTTTTCTTCGCTCACCTTTTTTTTTGCATGGGGAGGGCAGCCCCTGCAATATCGATGGACCTTCTGTTGCGTTGTTGTGTTGATACGATTGTCGTGCTGAGCCTCGTCACTGCATTTTCCCTTTGCTGTTGACCTGTTGGCGGATGGCTGTACTGTGTTGTTGATATGTGGGCCACGTGTTGTGTGTATCAACAGCATGGTTGGAAGATCTAATCTGTGTAAAAATTGTTCAAACACACACCTGAACTGTGTCTGACGTGTAGCTTGTGGCGCACTGTTGTTAAAAGGCTTTATGATTGTGCCACGGGTCTGGGACGTGGTGCTGTCGGTCTTGCTTGACTGCCTGAAGGGTTACATTGCAGTGGGTTTAGGTGCTGTGCAGTTGAGTGGCACTGCTTTGTGAATGTTGTCACTGGGGACCTGACTTAGCTATTTAATTTGGGTAGAGGGTCCACACCACTTCGTGCTTTGCTGTGGGATTGATTGTCCCAGGTAAAAAGAAGTATATCATTGTGACAGACGGATTACCTTAGATTTGCTAGACGTGGGTGAAACGGCTTTGCTTGGTTGGGACGTGGCTCATAGCGACATTGGAACAACACGTGCTGGGATTATTTGCAGCTTTGTGATTGCTTTGTATTTGCAGATTATTTATTGGTTTGTGATTGTTTGCAGAGGGGTTTGGATCGGTTTTCTGGCTTTTGGAGGTTATCCGCGTTGAGTGTAAATTGTCTCCTCCTTATTCTTGATCTTATGAACCTCGGGAAGAGTTGTTAATTGTAGGAATAAAAGGATTACTTCACAGTTTTACCTTCTTGCTTCTGCTCCTTAACTGTTCGATGATCGACCAGTCGTTTGAGTGTCCTGGCGTGAGTTGACTGCAGATTGGGCAGTATGTGAGCTGTGATTTTGGGGTCTCTCCCTGACTGTGATGAGTGTTTGTCACTGTGAAGTGTAGCCATGGCATCGCCAGGTTTTTCTTTTTGTAGGGTATGCTGCCGATGTATTACCTATTGCGTTGTGTGAAGAAAAATATTCCATGTTTCGTACTTCAACTTTTCTGTTTCTGTGAATTTTCTGTCCCTCCTGCAGAGGTGGAGTGGGACAGGCCTAGAGGGGACGATTGTGAGACGGATCCTCTGCAAGCAAGCTGTGTTGCCAAACACTTCTCATGCGTACGTCGTCCCTTCTGCTCCTGTTTTCTCTGGTATCTGGCATGAATAGCCTGTGCGACTTGAAGTTAGGATCTACGTTACATTAGATATCATGCGTATAACTTTGCAACCATTAAACTCATGTCATATTATACCTATAACCTGAGAGTGATCAATGAGACTGAGTTCATCCTTTCATGTATAGCCTAATGATTATAGAAGCAAACATGCGTTTCATATGCAATGGTAGAGGATAAACGATACTTTAACCTTATTGGACAAAGCCATTACCCATTCCTCAGTATTCAGATCAATTTACGATTTGGAACTGAGCCTATGCTTTTCTAGTTGAAAGAACTAGAAACAAATTACCACTCTTTGAAATAATTTTATGCAATTCTATGCAATTTTTCACCAATGCACACCTGGCACGTAATAGCTGCACGTAGACACTACATGTGAAGTGCCTGCAGATGGATGTTAGGGAATTTTAGGCATATTAGGCAGATGGAGGTTAGATTTTCAGCTTTATGTTTTTTCACGCCGATGTGGATTGACTTTACTGCAATCGGTATGGGTTGCTAATTCCTCGAACATACATATGTCCGGATCACACCGTTCAAGGAAACTGTTTTGTACTACATGGACTAAATAACCTCCAACAACTGAAAACCCCAACCGAAAAAGTGGTTGTGAGAAAAACCGGATGAACACGAGACTCTCCACTTTTTGACTGTTTCTGAATTCATTTGAATCTTTTCAATGAAAAGTATTTCTCGAACCTTCCGTCTATCTAAAAAAAATCGCAGCAATATCGTAACCCAGTGATATGGCCAAAAATCGTAAACTGGTTAACAATCATAGATACAATGAAAAAGTTGTTTTACATTACCCACGATTGAGTCGTAAACAGAACAGTGTTCCTCTCAAGTTTTCAACGTCCCAGTGACGGTGTCAGTGACGCAATTCGTAACTTAGATAACACGCTGTTACACATGGGATCCCGCAAGTTTAGGGGGAAATGAGAAGAAGCTCGTCGTTGCTAATTTTCTGGGATCCCCAGTGTTATCACTATATTCCAGTTGTTGCCCATGTCGTTTCGCACTCCCTCCCGAAGAAACCTCATAAGAACATCTCATCTTCAACACACCACCTCATCAGACTGGAAGAATCCTGTGTACGAACAATGATTTATTTCCGTTTCTCCTTCTTTCGGTTTCCTTTTCAGCTTTACCTTTTATCCCGTCTGACTCCGTAACGCAAACGTCCGATAGTGTAATACTGCCTAACTAGGAAACGTTCGGATGGGGATACTAGCCAATTTTCAATAAAACGCAGGGTTTCTCGCAGCCTTAGCAGTAATGCATCTTAGGGTAATTACTAGGTTAACCATAGGAATCGTAGGGTAATCATCGAAATTCTCCAAGCCTAATGTTGCAAAATTTAAAATTATTATGCTAATAGATCATCGAAGAAAAATTCTAAAATACTTACCGAAAAATTATAAAGGGTATGATCTTAAAATAAGAAATCCAGTTGGAATATATCGAGTTCTCTTGCTGGTATATATACGAGTCAAAAAAAAATAGTTATTAGGTAGTTATCGGATTCTGTTTCAAGCTTAGCTCGGCAAGTCGCATAAGCGTAGAATGAAAAGGTCCTGGGATATGATTGAGCTGCCAGGGTACAAGCGGTGAAGTTAAGTGCAATCACCTGGTTATACCTCTCTTGGTAGCTCGTATCCTGGCTCCTGTACCTTCCATAATCATTGTAAGTGGGATATACTCAGGTTTATAACTTCACTGTCATACTCCCCCATTCGCGATTTCAACGTAGTGTCACAGTTCTGGAATTTCCTCTGTCGCTACAATTCTTTGCACCTTGTAGGCTTGTTACCAGTTCATCTTATGCGGAGCTGAAGAGTTGGTACAAAAAAAATAGCGGACAGCTTTGGTGTTTGTACACAGTCTGCATTAAATGCCGGACTTGTGCTAACTGTGCTTCCTCGGTCATTTTTCTTCTGATTTATTATTCATTAAAACACACTTTTGTTGAAAAAATAAATCAATGTAATAGATCTTGTTGAAACTAACAGCAAAATTATGTATATTTCTTAGAAATGTTACCTGGCTCGAATAGCATGCATTTTCCTTCAGGCATATCTATTTCCTTGCCTGAAATGTTGCCTGTAAAGCTAAAGCCAAACATTTTCTGAAATTGAAATACAAAAATTGTTTTACTTATTGAGTTATGAAAATTCAAGTTTTCTTATATTTTGACAAGAAATTTCACATCTTGTTACACCACTAAATATTGATTAAAGCTTACTCTTCTGTGTGAAAAACATTCATTGCTGCCAGTCACAAACAAAATAGATTAAAAATAGATAGTGGGGTGGGGTGGGGAGGGGTGGTCATTATTATTTGGTGTGTTGATATCACTCCATTGAAGGGCTGAACCATTCGGAACTTGGCAGCCCCTTTTACCAGTTTTGGTTTTTGATATGATACAAATATTATACAAATACTAGAGGACGAAATTACAGCGGGTTCACTTCACAGCCTCTATAAAATGTCATCAGGAGGTGTTGCATTAAACTAGTTGCAATGCAGTTGAGATAGAAATCGTGGAGCTTAAGGGGTGGAGGAAAAACCCAGCAATGTGCACGCGTTGCCAGGCATTCATTTCCAGTTTGGTTATATCACGTAACGTGGGGCAGCCATTTTCCCTGGTATCGAAGTAGTCACACCATTGTTAACGCGTATGCAGCATACAGTCGGGTCCGGATAAGATTGCAGAGGATCAAACGGAAAGGAGGGGAAGGATTAAAAAAAAAAACGCTTACAAAAACGACTATAGGATGTAGTTTTCTAAAGTTTAGTATTATGTTTTTATGAGTGAATAAGTGCAATAAAGTTTTATTAAAAATGCACTAACGTAACAAAAAATTCCAATGAAAAGCATATGAAAATAATACATTCTTCAAGACACCTTATGCATCCTATGATGTTCTACCGTAAAAAAAAAATAATAAAAATAAAACATTTGCCGTAACTGGACTCATCTTACTTTCCTCATCACCAAACTTAAGAAACTAAAGAAACTACAAAAGAAGCTAAAGAAACTACAAAATGGCAGTAACTTTGTGAAAATTGCAACAGAGAAGGCCTAAAGTTGTTTTTGTATGGTTGTGGGCTTAGCCCTACAAAATCATAAATAACATCGGAATTTAATTTTTTAGGCCTATGGATCATGATATATCTAATCTTAATTTTCTGCTGGTGGATAACTTTTCTGTATAAGAAATATTAAGTAACACTTATTGTAAAGAATTTAAATTAAAGAAAGGCTGGAAGAAATATTGTGGGCGTTTGTTTCCCTAGAGAAGGTATTTATTTTTAAAAAGTAAATAAAAAATATTTATTGCTTAAATCTCTCCTCTTGTAGGAACAAGAAAAATGATTTCAGAAAGTGTGACATCACTGGCAGTTTTATAAAAGAAAAACAAAGGTGTGACTGTTTATGAGAAGAAAACGGTACACACTACGATTAATCAGAATAACGTGGTTAGTTTTGACGATTATGTAATGTTTTTATAAAGACAGTTTATACGCAGAGACGAAAGCCGACCAAAGTCTGAGTCCAAATAATAAGGCTGGACGTACTGAATTAGGTTTCGGAGTTAAAAACATAGGTTGCAAAACAAAAAAAGACGCTTTTATTTTGTTTTTGATACAACCCTGTTTATAAGTTGCCACTTTCAATACGATTGCACTTTGAGTTAGCTGTGGCTCGGTCATAAAATTTGCACGAACGGATTTCTAATATTTTATTTCAAAACAAAAATTTCTACACGGCCAGAAAGGATATATATTTACATGTCACTGCAAACTTCTGGAGTCTTTTATTAGTTAAAGACGGAAAGCCAAAAACTCAACAAGAGGTAAATAGATACAGACGAAAACCTATTTACGTTGCCTTTTGGACTTAAATGTCAGGCTGCCTGAGCAGGAATTTACCTGTATTTAAGAAGATATCTGTATTTATTTCTTCCGTTAGTCAGCAACACGTTTGTCCACCACAAACGTTTACGTCACAACTACGAAAACCAGTAAACGAAGAGGAGAAAATGACTGCCAACACGTAGAAGTGACGACAATGCACAGCCAAAGAGGCTTCTCCAAAACGAGCTGGGCAACAGCAGGAAGCGTGGAGTCTCCTTTCCATCACATGCGGTGTAATAGTATATAAATCCTTGTGCAGATGTAGTGCAGCGGTAGCTTTAAGAACTCTAATGCTTGCTTTTGGAGGTCGTCATTGTGGTGAAGAGGAAACTCTGCCCTGACCACGATGCAGATGGATCTACTGCTGTAGGAGTAATATGAAGAAAATTTGCATGGTTGTGCAACCACCCCACTGCCTTCTGAACATATTAACAACGAATTCCTTTCCTATATCCTAGCAAACAAGAGGAAGCAGTTTCAATGGAATCAAGGTACAAGTGCAGGGTACTGTAAGGTTGTAACAATTCGTGATGAGCTCTAGAGGTCGATCATTACGGTGCAGAGGTTTTTGTGTTCCGATCATGGTCTTGATGGATTGACCCAGAGCGTGCAAGAGGTGCTTATTAAACAAAACATGGTGCAGTTTCTTGGACAGCATCTTTTGTGTGGTCAAAATGCATTTTTGATGCATCAAGCGGAATTCTGTATTAGATTAAACTAGTTCCAAGTACACTGCACAACTCTTACCGGCACCATAGGGTAAACCAACCTTTCCAACATCTTCAGTTTCGATTAGTTCTTTATAAACCGATGATTTGCTCCAGATGGTATCAGCATCAATAGGAATGTCCAGTAAATGTATTAGTTGTAGAGAGCACCAATCAGGCATTATCATGTTGGCAGCTGTACGACGAAATCTTTTAATTCTTTTCTTAGCAAACTTTCGCAGCATTGCAATCAAAGGCTGACTGTAACCACATATGGTTATTTTAGGGAAATAAACTACATCATCTTTAGTTACTTCCATTGACATACGGGTGCGATCCGACAAGAACGACGTTATTCGAACATACATGAACATGCCACTATACGCCAAACAACACGCAATTACCACGAACCAGAGTATTCTCTTACTAGGTCGAGTTTCCTTGTCAAGAACTGTTTCATCGCCAGGTACATAAAACTTCACAGCGTTAGTATTCTTAGAAACACAACGCTGATATTCTTCACACGTAATGCGCCTTACTCGACCAAAAATTGAATTAGAACGGAAATTATTAGTCTTAGTTTTATGTAGTAGGCGTTGTTTTAGCAATGCAAACCTACAATGCTTACAGAGATCCTGAAGAATTTCAAAAACTGAAAGCAGAGATAAGCCGAGGCATAAACCGAGGTTACCTCCAATATCTCCCGTGAGATTTATTAGGTCATAAGCCAGTCGTTCAGTGATTACTACCATACGGTTTTGATTAAAATAATATCTATGTATTGTTTCCCGCTGTTGGTTTTCTTGTACAAAGGCTATGCTGATACTGTAAGTTGTCTCATGGCATGCTCGTGCACAGTTGCAGCTAAATCGAAGCTTAGTTTCGACGGCTTTTGCATAAAACTTTGTGGTGTTATCGTCAACAATGCAGAGTGGGAGCGAGGTTTCTTCTTCCATCAACGGAAACCTGCAAACGATGATTTAAGAGTAATTATTAGAAAGTTATATGCTGACCTTATTAAATACTAGAGTAAGCTGTATGCAACAACGAATTGACACTTTTTTACTACGCTAAACTAAATACTTTATAATACGCTAAACTAAAAAAATTGCATTAAATTTAACGCTTATTCCTAGCTCAGAACTTGAAGCAGTAAGTAGCCTATCTACCCCGAAACAAAACTTAAAGATTCCCGCCAAGCTTTTCGACCGTGTGAATTAAGTCGTGATATCAAACGCCAAGCTTTTTAGCTAAGGTAATCCCACCGAGTAATAGTTTGAAGGTTAAATGAAGTATATGAAAATTGCTTATTGCGCAATTTTCGATTATTTCATTTAACGGTTGAAGTATTAGTCGGTGGGATTAGCTTGGCGAAAAAGCTTGTCGTTTGATATCACGACTTCACACGGCTGAAAAGCTTGGCGAGAATCCTTAACAAGTTTTGTTTTAGGGTAGATATCAGATTTTTTGGTCTAAATTGATGAAATACATTTTTTCTTAGTAATTATGAAATGGAAACGCCAACCTAGTTTTCTGGCATTTCTTTTTCTTCTTTTTTTTTTTTGGTTTCGTTAGATTTTGAGGATAGCAGTCACCTTTTTTCATTTAATTAGCATTTTTATTAATACTACAGTATCTCCTTGCAAACGCACGAATTTGTTTATGTTCAGTTTGTCAGTTTGTCAGCGTGCACGGGTAGCTGCGAGCACTGGGGCGTCAGATTCGATAGGCGTCCTGGTCCCAGTGTACATCTCTGGCTTCGTACAGACCGGGTTCGATCCTGGCGATGGGAAGTGTATATGTACGGGTTTTTCTCCGGTTGTTTCCCACCCGTTGCACGAGGGTTTCCTCCGGGTACTCCGGTTTCCTCCCTCATGCGGCAAAAAACAACTGTAATAATGGTGGTACTTCTTCCACTTAACATCTGCCGCCGGGGAATTTGGGTGGGTGGATGCCTCGAGCATCGTCTGTATATATTATATATTATATTATATTATATATTATATTATATTGTTGCATAAAAACAATGTTTAAAACAATGTAAAACAATCAATTTGGTTGTTTGGGGCTACCTAACCCCTGAACCACTTGACCAATCAGAAGAAGCCATATGAAAAGGGTACATCTACAGATCAATACGTATAAAATGAACTAAGAAACAGCTTTATACACCGCATGGAAAAATTTATTTTCGTGATACAAAAAAGCGTACCAGTAGTAGTTAGTAGTAGTAATTAGGCAAATTTCAACGTTATTCACATCGTTTTTTCAACAAGAAAACGGTAAGCTGTATCCTTAATAGTGCTTTTATGTTGTCAGGCGACCAAAGTCTCCCGATTAAACAAGTTTCAGCCTTTTCTGACGCATAGTTATTTATCCTCAGATGGCTGAAAACAGCCAAACTACCTTTGCTGTAAAGACAACGTGTCTAATGGTCGCCATGCTCATATATACATATTATCTGGATGTTATCGTTTTATCTTGGCGGGCGACACACTAGCGTGTATTTTTATAATAGTATGTAATGGTATAATTATGTAAAGTGATGAAATTCCGAAATGATCACTATGCAAAACTGCGTAAATCAATTAAGCGTCACATCACACTTGAGAGACGGAAAGTTAGCCATTTTATCCTAAATACAACTATTTACAGATATAAAAAGATACCATATTAGTATTACTCAATTTTAAAGTTGGTCTCGTATACTAAAATACAAAACCAGCCACGAGCATAAACCTTACAACGCCTAACTTTAAAATAGCACAAATTCTATTTAGTGTTTTGTGTTAAAAATAATTGCTTTAAGGAAAAGCCTGTTCATACGGTCTCTTTTCAGGGTCACAATTCATGCACAAATCAAATTGAAAGTCAATAGGATTGCTGATGGATGAGCCAGATCATTAAACACAGTCAGAATTACTGATTAAAAAAAGGTTCACTGATTAGAGCTGTGAAGTATTTGCTCAGCATCACGGCTAATCAACAAGTCAAAATCGGAAGAATGATGCATTTACTAGGGTTCATTACCTCAGCCAACAAGTCAAAATGGGATAGTGTACCGTTCGAAGTCTTCACTGGCTTGCCACCAAGTTTAAAATGATATACTCTCGGAGTAATGACATCACGCGAGTGCCCACAGTGTTTAGAGGATAAAAGAAACTGAATATCAAGTTTCACAAAAGTGAGTCACACAAATAGCAAGTCACGCAAAACATGTTTCAAAGTATAAACAATCCCTTTGTTATTCTGGTTGCCTGGGGAAAGGCAACCATGACGTTGTACACTGTACAGGAAGCAGTGGCGTAACGCACAGGTATTCTGGGTACGCAATGCCTACACCTCTAGGGGGGCCCGCCTGGTCAGCGAGCTCCATAATTAACAAATCCACGTATAAAACGTTCATGCTTAATGAAGAGTTGTGCTGCGAAACGATGAATAAATAAACTAGGGCCTTCGTCACTTCCACTGTCGACGTAATGGAGTGGGCTCTGCTTTCGTTGCTGCTCTGCTCTTTGGCCAGAAAGCATCAGCCTTTGAAAGTAGTCCTAAACAATAAGAGACAGCTGCTTGGGGTTTGATTCATAACAGCCATTTTTGCCTCATTTGCATCATACAGACAGGCTCTTAATAGAAATGTGGGGACCAGTCATACCTTTATCTACCGATATCCGCCATGTCATCCGTCTAGTAACAATACAAGGATGCAGGAACACACAATGAAGGGGGGTTGAGAACTGAGTTCTCAGCACTCGATTAGAATACAACGATGGAGGACACAACAATGAACGAAGGCCGTTCTCTGCACCAGTGCTGAGAACTAGTTCTCGGCACTCGATTATTTTTTTTTAACGAAACCCGTGTTACACGTCCCATTGTGTAAATTTAACGTAAATTCTAAACGGCAAGTTAATTTTCGCCATAATAAATACTAAAAACGGGCAATATAGGTAACATTTTAAGCATTAAACTTCATTACAATATGACACCCACTGTGAAATCGTAAAGTTACTCCTTTAAACTTTCTTTAAAATCTGTAATTTCGGCGGTACATTTTTGTTTGCTTGTAGAGATGGTTAGTTTCCATGTAAAATGTCCGACGCCTCTACAAGGGCGCCCACTGAACAGCCAAAAAAAAAAAAAAAAAGATGTAGGAAAACCTTTTTTGGGTAGTGCCGTATTTTGGCCTAAACGGTGTTAACGATCATCGAAGTGCCTTTGTTTAAACGTTTTTGGTTTTTGTTAATCGGTTTTCTGTCTAAGGGCAAGAAGGCAAAGAAAAAGGGCAAAGGGGGAGGTGTGATTTCAGCCCCAATGTAGGGCGGTCTCGTGCACCGACTTCCGACACAACACCATCACCAGCATCATATTACGTAATCTCTTTCTAAATATCTTTACCAATCGACAAATCAAACAAATCCTTCTATAACAAATTCGAAGCGATACTAAACACGATACGCAAAAGTAAACTTTTTTCCCTTTCCGCCTTGCATTGTTGGACTACTCCGTGTACTACATCATTATCGGAGTCGCGTGCTTTTTCACTGTCGGGCAAAAATGCGGACATCGGTAGATAAATTAGTTATCGCCTGCTTCCCTCGTGCAAAGAACTAACAATCGCTCGGGCTTGTGGCCCTCGACATTGTTTGTTCTCAGCACTCGGGAAACAGGTGATAACCTATACGTATAACCTATAACGTCGCAGCTGCACTCAATCATGATAGAATGTAAAATACATGGAGATTTCTTAGAGATAACTTCATTATGAAAAATAGACCATTATTGTCTTCTGCCGATATATATAGGCTTCTTAATCAATCACAGTGCGTACTGAAATTGATAATATGATAGATACTAAGTGCTAGAACGGCCCACTAGGCATTTTCAGTTTCTACTGATATTACACCAATGTTTGTCAGTTTTTTAATGCTTCATCACTAATCCCTGTGATTAATGCACTGTGTGATGCGAGGAAGCTGACAATAATTAGTAGTAACGAAGAAACCTAGTGGAGCCAGCATGTAAACGGCTAAGAAAAGTGAGCAGTAGTGAGACGAAAAAATTCGCATATGATGACATGATTGACATGATGGGAAACGCCAATTTTTTCGTCCTATTGCTGCTCACTTGCCATCCTTAGTCGTTTACATGCTGGCTCCACTGTGTTTCGTCGTTACTACTAATTATTGTTAGCTTCATCGCATCACGCATTGCATTAAGTACAGCGATGTGAAATTTTGTGTCACTATTGCTGCTCACTCGTCAACCTGATCTGTTCACAAATTAGCTCCATTGTGTTTCTTCATTTATTACTAACATTAGTATTAAAAAACGCTTAAGCGTATAAAATACGGATGTAAGCCTTAAAAAACTTAAAGCCCCTAAAGGAACAGATATTAGAAAAAGACATGTAAGCCATCAGCGTCGCACTAATACGTGTAAAAGAATCTCCAGCGACCCAAAAAACAAGCTGGAGCTTCTTTTACACGTATTAGTGCGACGCTGATGGCTTGCATGTCTTTTTCTAATATCTGTTCCTTTAGGGCTTTAAGTTTTTTAAGGCTTACATCCGTATTTTGTACGCTTAAGCATTTTTTAATACTAATAACCATTATTTTTTTCTTGTTTCAGCAAGAATAACACAGAAAAGAATACTGTAACCACCTTAAAATAACTGCTATAAGAGAGCCTTGTTAATACTCAATTTTAAGACCTATAAAAATTGAAAATCGATTCTTTGGTTCGATTTCTAGGTGAGAGCAAAATTTCCTCAGCAAGAAGAAGAACAATAATTGTAGTCACATTAAAATAGCGTTCAAAAGGCCATAGGCCTTCTTCATACCTATGTTTTAAGCTGTAAATCTTGAGCATCGGTTCATTGGTTCGATCTTCATGTGTAGAAAAACAGCTGTTACGGGCCAAAATTTGGTCTAATTTTATGAACATCAAGCTAAAAGCCATGAAATTTGGTACACAAGTCAATTCTTAACTTATAAATCAAGCTAGTTATGGAATCTCTCGAGATACCCCCTAAGGCTCCTTCCTGTTTTCCTTCCACACTCACCTGTATCGAGGTTATTGATCTAAAAATTCTTGCTGATCACGCTCATGAATCAACCTCATGGAGAGGACAGGGGGTGGGGGGGGGGGTGTACCTCATGGGGTTCCGTATGTAGTTCTATTTCTATTGCTACAATACATGTTTTCAGTACGTTCATCAAGAATTTGTTGGTCATTGATGCTTCATGGAGTGCACAGAAGGGGAGGATGCTCGGGAGGCTTTCGTGGTATTTCATGTGGATCCATGGCTGGTTCAATTTCTACTGCTAGGAATGATTGGCGTACCAAAATGCATGCTTCCAGTACTACTAAGATTATCTCGAGGGAGCTCCTTAGCTAGTTCAATTTGTACTACTATGAATGACTTGTGTACCAAATTTTATGTTTTTTAGCTCGATCTGCAATAATTTGTTGATAAAGCTGCAGAGAAGAGGGGTGTAGAGCCTGGGGGGAGGGGGAGGGCCGGGGGATATTTCATGGAGAGTTCCATGGCTGGTTTGATGTGTACTGCTAAAAATGACTTGTGTGCCAAGTTTCATACTTTTAGCTCGATTTCTAAAATTTGTGAATCAAACCTCAATTCGGGGGAGACAGGAGAGTGCTGGGGGCCCTTTGGGGGTATTTCATGGGGGTTCCATGGCTTGTTCGACTTGTCCTGCTAAGAATGAATTGTGCACCAAATTTCAAGGTTTCAGCTCGATTTGCAAATATTTGTGGATCAGACCTCAGTGAGGGGGCACGGGGGGAGGGGGGCGCTGAGGCCCTTTTGGGGGTGTTTCATGGGGGTTACATGG
>JAHWFP010260318.1:0-12893 GCA_023313725.1 Lithobius niger
GAAAGGTCTGGCCAAACTTTCAGGGTGTACTCCATGATCAAAAATAAAACTAAAAAGTCCTATGAACCTTGGTCCGGAAATGCACCCTTCTTTAGTTATAGTCCGCCGTAGTGAGGGGTAAAACACTGAATTTTTTTTCGTAACTTCCCACCTAATCTTTCCAAACCACTAGAATTCCCACAACCTTCTTTCAATTTAATTTCTTCATAATGTAAATGTTAATTTGATGTCCCACAACTTTCTGGATGGGGCCGTATGGAGGGCAAAGTTGTTGGGGGTCGGGGGGTTCTTTTGTAGCTTGGAAAGAAAGACTTTCCATGGCATTTTGTCTTGTTTTAATGTGTACTAGGATCCGTCATTAAGGTTTGGCCAGACCTTTAAGTTATCTGTATTAATTGGCAATGTAGCATTGTTTAGTAAAGACCAAAGAAATTCTGCCCCCCCCCCCCCAATTGTCTCCCCCAATACTGCCTTATCCGCAACGTTTCGAAACTTATAAATAACATTTACTTAAAGCACTGTAATTACGAGAAGGATCTAACCTTTATTGATTTGGAAGGATTAGGTGGAAAGTTATGAAGGATTCCACCTTTTTACCCCTAACTTTGGGGGGCTATGACTAAAGACGGGTGCATTTCCGGACCCATGTTTATAGGACTTATTAGTCTTATTTTTGATCATGGCCTACACCCTGAAAGTTTGGCCAGACCTTTCGGTAACACCATGTATAGCACTATGTTATTACTTTCATATCAACATGAGTAAACTAGTTTACTGTGTACATAATAAGAGCCATAGTAGATAATATAGGCCCTTCAAGGACCCAGCTTAGGTAATACATCAAAACAAGCAAAGCTGGGGAACCACCGTTGCAATGATCAGACGAGGAAGAAGGGTCTTTTGTGCTGGCAGAAGCATAATACGAGAGGATTATCCGCTAGTCTGCTTTTACTCGTAAAAAACTTCTACTGATTTCACACTACTAAATTCGTCTCGAGCCAACGCACCCCAGCCGCTTTTTTTTCAGGCCAATTCGGCTTCGGCACCAAGTTTTTTTAACTGGCCAAAGCGAGCCAGCGGCTAATCCTCGTGAAATCAGTAGTGGTTGCCAAGCTGGCCCGGAAACAAACATCCCAAGCGCGCTGGCTCGAGATGAATTTAGTATATGAAATCAGTATTGGTCTAATCAGGGATTTAGTTTGGTTTTAAACGGAAACATTCCATGTCGCGATGCTGCTTTTGTCGTGCCAAAATCTAAATTAAATAATAATAGACTGAGCTGTCATGGTATGAAAACCAATTGTATAAAAAAAGTCGTTTTATTAAAGAGCCGTACAAAAAACTGTGAGTGGTTCTCTCTAATCGTCATGTGTTACTTCAGACATTTAATGCTGACCACCACTCCTCCTTCCTACCGAATTCTATATATGCGCCTTTTATTAGATCATTCCTTTGTTGAGCTTTCCACCGGCTTCTAACTTCAAAACAACTTTAGAACTGAGTGCCTTAACAGGGTATGGGTCGTGGATTACGGGTATCTTACGTTTTTACGATCCGGATCAAATTGTAATTAACCTACCTAATTTCGACATCGTTACGTGATGTTCTAGCTGCTTAAAACCATGAGCAACCTAAGAGAAATGTAACTGCGGTAAGAAGCTAAATAAAAGAAACACGTCGTAGCATCACAGAGGGGTTGTGACCATGGGTTTGTGACCTTAGCTGGCCTCAGGCCATAACAAAGGGATTATATTATATAGTAAAGTGCCTGCCAGCAATAACAGTATTTTATATTATCCATAAAATAAACAGACGATTTTTCATTTATTACTCTACTTTTTTTTAATTATTTTTTTTTTCTATTTTTTTTATTTTTTATCCTAAATTTTGATGATGCTACTCGCCTAATGGTCAGTATTAAAGAATGGCCTTGTGAGAATACAAGACAACACCATACTACTAATATAGAAAGAATGAAAAGACAACCATCCCGACTGGGCCCTGACCGCAGGACTTCCCTCACACTACATGGGGTACGGTAACCACTGCGCTACCAGGGCGGACCATGGCTACAGACTCCAGCCAAGCTTAGCTAAGCAAGAAACTTGAGTCATTTTCTAGTGTAGAGGCCAAGAAGCAAATTACTTAGCCCTTGTATAGATGTGTGACATTCATTTCACCACTGACAAGTTTGAACAGCTTCTGAGCTTGGCTAGTACCTGTACCCAGAGTGCCCCATTTGCACAATTGTTAGATTGCCTGCCGGGCATAGTATGCGGGACGTCCTGAATTAGAGGTGCAGTCGAGTTTTGTGAGTTTTTCTTTATTATTCTGCAAAATATAGAAATATAAATTCAATCCTAAATTTTGTATTTGTATTTCATTTGCCTGTCGTCCCATTTTCCTCTTCCCGTTCCCCTCCTCCTTCCCCCTCCACCTCTCCCCAGCCGCACATTCCCTTTCCCTTGTTCCTTCAGTCTTTCACAGTGGACTGCAGTGAGATCACTCATGCGGCCCATCTAGGAGACACGTGTGTACGACCAGATGGGCGCACACTGGTCTTCACTGCAGTGCCCAGACGCCATGACGGGTGATTGGCTATTTATATACTGCTAAGTTTCGTACAGAACAGTGTATTGAAAATAAACTAAAATCTACCAAGTTAAGAACTGTGACATCGCATATGGACGTAGGCACGTTTCGCAGCCAAATTTCAAAATGTGATCGAACGTGACGTCACGAATGAATTTGCTCTTTGCGTTCGTAAAAGTCATCCGGTTTATTCAAACGTGACACGCCCCTCCAATCAGTTGAGGTCATCGTTGTAGGCGTAATGAAAATCTTAAGTATTATCAAGTACAGTTTGCATTTATTTTTCTTATCTTTAAAATTTGCTATTTAATTCCTGAAAAGCCACCAGTATTTTTTAATAAACAATGAATCACAAAGGTACCTAATGGGTAACCAATCAGACAGACAGCGTTAACGACTGGGCATTTTACAACTTCCACATGCTTTGCCTGTCTGTCAGAAGTTTCACGCAACCCCCTTTAACTTGCAGCCGATGATTGAAATAAACTGAGACCATTGCCTATACTCGATCCAGCATCAGCGCCTAGACAGATCTATAAACCAACGAATTTGAGATACCACTACAAGAGTATCAGGTTAGTTTAAAGGAACATGTGAAGGGAAAGACACGTTAACACATTGATTAAGTTACGCCCATACTTTGACAAATCTGGCCTTATTTTGTACAACAATATGGTAAACAAGTGAAAGGCTACAGACACGTAACCAGTGAAAAAAAAACGTATCTCAATGGGGAACGATGGGAGTTACAGCATAAACCAAACAAATACTACTTAAGAGCTACATAAAATGAATGCACAAGATGCGGCTAAAGAGACACAAAAAGAGTTATTCATGAAAAGAAGAATTTAATTTTTTTTTTTTACCAAAATTACCCGCTTTGGGCTCTCTAATCCATTGTAGGCTGGAAAAGAGTGCTAATACTGTACAACACTCCACATTCCTAAAGAAAACTGTTATAAACACCTTTCTTCTATTAATTTTTCTGAATATTTGAGAGCTGGAGAATATTTCATATTCGAGAGTCAAAAAGCCCAGAACCACGCCAAGCTTTATTGATAAACTGGACGGAAAGCTAAACGGCTCGAAAAGTCATAAATAAATACAGATGCAAACTAGTTATGTTGCCTTGTGGACTTATATGTCAGACTGCCTGAGCGGTAAGACTTTGGCCTTTGGTCTCAAAGGTCGTGGGTTCAATTCCCGCTCAGGCAGTCTTACATTTAAGTCCAACAGGCAAAGTAAATAGGTATTCATCTGTATTTATTTAAGCTTTACTGAGACATGAACTAAATCCACAAATAAGACACAGAATACATGTAGAAAATTTGTAAAGAATCATCGTGTAATGGATTCAGATGTTATCGTGGATATAAACAGACATACACCTACACGGAATGAAAAGCTTTCCAGTTACTGTGACTTCGAATAGGGCAGAGAAAAAAATGTATTAACGTGGCTTCGCATGGGGCAGAGAAAAAGGGTTATTAACCCTTTATTGCCTATGCCAAACTGGATGAATTTTATTAAGTCACTTAAGTCGGTGACGGGATTCGAACCGGCGTTCACCCTTAGTTTCTAGTCGTGGATGCTGACCACTGGGATGTGCTTGCTCGTGTTGCTCTTGATCCTCGGGAATCCCTCATAAAGCTTGCATTGCACGTTGGGTCTTGTTTTTATTTTTTTTTTATTTTTGCCGTTCAGTAGTCATCCATTAATATTGGACACAGGGTAGGAAAGGATAATTGTTTATGTCCATTTTTGGAGTGGAGCTCCGTTTATGAATACTCTCAAATGTGACCTTTGTGACCGCATCATGAAATAACCACTGCATCAATGAAAGTCAGATTGTGGACATTGATAGCGGTACACCCAGAGATGGTTTGTAAGAAAAAAAATACCGAATCGGACATGTTGTTGAGGAATAATGAAGGTGGCCAAAATGGGCCAAAATGATCCAAAAGCCAAGATTGGCATGCCAAAAGCTGAAAGCCAATAGCCATGGTTGGCATGCTGTCATAGTTTTTTCGTGCAAAGTTTATTTTGGCAGGTCAAAGTTTTTTTTGTTTCTGATTAGTTTTCCCGATCAAACTATGACGTCGACATAAGCAGTTTCAGATAATTGGTTATAAACCCTGTCGAAGATATTTTGACTTCTCGTCAACCGATTTTGACGTTTGAATACACGATTTTGAAGGTTTTTTCACCAGCTTTCCTATGGTCTTAACCCCAACCAGCTGTCTTTTATTGTTTAGAAAGTACAAGGCAAAAAAAAGGGAATTTTACTGAGGGTTTTGCATTTTAAAATAATTTTAGCATATGCAATATTATATTAAACCAATTTAGTTTTAATAATTATGTTTCTAGCTTAGTAGCTAGCTGTCTTAGCAGCCTTCCCTTGGTTGAATGATGTAACTACTTTCAAAGGACGAAACTTTTTGGAAACTTGGCGGCTTCCTTATACCAGTTTTGGTTTTAGGTCAATTATAACTACGTCACATGTTCATTTCAATGTTTAAGCATTCTGAATTTGGAAATAAATGTTTGGAAGAGGGAAGTGGGAAACCCAGCCAAACAGCAAAGAAAGTGCAGCCTGCTCCATTATATCGACAGTGGAAGTGGTGGTTTCTCGATTTGTTTATTTGTTTGTGTGTTTGTTCGTTTAAATTGATAATAATAATAATAATAATAATAATCTGCTTTTTATTCATGAACTACAAAAACATGAAGCACGAAATCCAAAAGAGGACTTGTGTGTGCAAGCAAAGGTTAGAAGTTTAAATTTGTACAATTCCAACAATCAATAACAAAATAAAGTTTAATATACAAATATATTAAATTCTATATATACATATTAACACTAGTTTGGTTTATACATAACAATATCACTTATCGGTTAGTATCCAATTTTTTATTTCTTGTTTAATTCTATTTTTGTAGGTTAGGTTTCTGAGGTCCCTTGGTAATTTGTTAAAATGAAGCGGTATTTGGTATGGCATGTCCCTCTTTCCATGCGAATTTCTCCAATGTGGCACTTTAAGCCAATTATTATCAGTTCTTATAATTCTTGTGGTTTGAATTTTGTGTTCGTTACAATAATAATACTTGGTTAAGTAATTTCATGTCAGAGTTTGTTCTATATTCATAATTCTATGTTGTTTTTGAATGTCTTTTGTACTGTAAACAATCTCTGTTTTAAACAGAATTTTAAGGCTTTATTTAGTATTCTTTGTATTTGATTCAATAGACTAGTTGTTGTTGTTCCGTAAATTATTAATCCGTAATTAATTTGTGACATGATTAATGCGTCATAAATCATCTTTTTGTTTTTTATGTCCAAAATTTTATTTAGTTTATACAAAGTTGATGAATCACGCAATAAGGATTACGTAGCGGTACGATTAACTTGGCGAATGTTTTGGTGTGTTGATATCACTTCTTTGAACCATTCGAAATTTGGCGGCCCCTTTTACCAGTTTTGGTTTTTGATATGATAGTGGTACATCCCGAGGTGGTTTGTAAAAAAAAAATTTAATCGGACCTGTTGTTGAAAAACAATGCCATCCAGCACTACGAAAACAAATGGACGAACAAATATGATGCGAAGAGCAACTGAAAGATGAGCCACAACGCAGTCTACAATACACTCATTTTTAAACTGTGGCCTTTCCACTGTGGCCAGATCATTCATTTGTTTGTTTGTTGGGTTTTGTTGGTTTGTTGCTGATATGTGGTATCTTCTCGTTTGTTTGTTGGTTTGTTAGTTTGTTTGTTTTGTTGTTGGTTGGTTTCTTCACTTCGCTCCATTTTGTCGACAGTGTAACCTGATGACGCCCTAGTTATTCTTGAACACAGTAGTGAGTTAAGGCCTAGTTGTGTGTATGTGTGCGTGTCTGTGTGTCGTATTGATGCTACTTGGCTAATCGACGTCGATGAAAATGGATTTGAAAAAACTAATCGTCGTGTAACATAAATAAGGCGATGAACGGAAAGGAGACGACTTGACAAATATAGAGCAGAGATAATAACGTCATATTATTATACTATATAACTCTATGCTGTAGCCTGTAATTGTGCTTGATGCAAGGGTCACTGGATAAACATGGAGGGGAAAAAGAAGGGCATCTTACTGAAGCCAATGCTGTTAGAGCGGATTTCTTAGCCCTGAAACGCGCGATTTTTTTCCGATTTGTTGGTATAGTTGCTGAAATTTTTAGTAAGTGGAATCTTTTCTTTTCCGATTTCAACCTCGCAGCATAAGGGGTTGGATAAAACAATTTTTTAGGCCTAAGAAATCCGCTCTCAAAGCACTGGCTTGACTAGAAGTGCCGTTCTTTTTACCTCCGTTTAATCTAGTGCCATCTCTGCATCTGAAAGCCTTGTAGCCAATATGGCGATCGCTGCTCTATGCAGTAAAATTAAACATTTTGAAAGACGTGATTCATCGAAGTTAGGGAAACAATTCAGGGCATTACGAGCGTTACGGTATGGTAAGATGTTCTCGCAAAGCTGGCAAACATCCTTTGATAACATCTGTCGCACATGGATGAACGTGTTAAACATATGTCGAATCACTCTGGAAGTCTGCTTTTTTTTTTGTTACTTTTGCGTGAATGGGTTCTTTCAATCCACTTCCGAATTAAGCCTGATTTCCTCTGCATTTCGCACAGCCCAGGCGCACCCATCAAGTCACATTTAGAGCACAACTAGACAGAACTAGGGCACAGCGACATTAAACGGAAACCCGTGCATAACAAGCAATCCTGTTTCTCTCCATAGTAATCGGTATTACTCAATTCAACACCAACTGATTATTGCTTGCAGGATTTTACGATAGTAGGCTACGACTATCAGGAGTTCGAATCGAACGCTGCGCAGGCACGGGTTGTCACGTGGTTAACCGGTTCGCGCGTTCCGCCGCACGTGCGCATTGCGGGGGCGTATATGCTGCGCGAGCGGGAAGCATGGCCGACGAGAAAATCCTCGTGTTCCAAGGAACGGTCGTGGATTCGTCCCAAGGGCAGGATATGAGAATCGCCGAACAGCAAATTGTGGGGGTCAAAGGAGATAAGGTAAGAAGAGTGGTAATGGGTTAGCCAATTATGCAAGTGATAATTACTGTTGTCAAACGCTCATATGATTGTCTGTCAACGCCGGCGTGCGGATTTAGTAAGGCCGGCGTGCCGCAATCCTTATGTGTGCTGTACCTGAACGGGCATCAGGTCGATAAAAGCCGTGTTCGTTTGGCACGCTCCCGACATACCAAGCGAACACGCTTTTTATCGACCTGATGCAAGCTTTGATGACTTTAGGAAATTAAAGCAAAAAATACAATGCTAAAAAGCGTAGAAAGTACGTAAAAAAAAATAAAAGAAACAAGAAAAAATAAGACGCAGAACTAACATGTAATACCAGGAGCCGATGAACGAGCCCCGTAGTTACCTGGTATAGGGGAAGACCCAAGAATTTCGTAAGGGTTGGGGGGGGGGGATTTTCTTATGAAAATTCATTTTGCGCCCTGATGTTAAAACTGAGCTTACCTGTCCTTCCTCTATTTTAATAATGATCAAGATACAGTCGTACATTGTGCGCGCCACCTTTTCCTTTATTAAATTATGTCAAAGCGAACCCACTATAGAAAAGTTTTTTTCAGCAGGGTGGAAGGTGCGGCCGCATCATTCCCTCCTCTCGGCTCCACCTCTTCAGCTGGTCCTTGATATAGGCTTCGGCGTCGCTTATACTTTTGTGTTAGTACAATGCCTTGCTTCTTGCTTCAGTGATTTTAACGACTTTTTTTTGGTTTGGCAAAAAACTGTTCATCAAAAAGAAAATTACGTGCACTAAATTTAAATTGGGGAGGGAAGAATAAACTCGACCCAGCCTCCTCCCCCCGCTCCCGGCCTACAGTGGTCAACATTCTCTTTGTGAGTAAAAGCAGGCCAAGTTATTCACGTTATCTTTTTCATGAAAATACGATAGGTTTTTAAAGATAACTAGCTGTACCCGCGGCGTTACATACGCCAGTCTAGCCGGTTCCAGCATACCTGAGCGAAATACTGTAGTGGGCAGTATGGAATGAAAAGGGTTCCGACTGCCCCCTGCGGCCTACATAAAATCAGTTGTATGGTCTGATTTTCCCCCATGGACCCCCCTCCCCCCGTAACCCTTTTCCCGTCCCGCACCGCCACCCCCGTCCCCGACCCGGAATCCCCTATTGAGTGGTCTGAATATCCCCATCCCTGCTCCCCCTTCATTTTAACCCATGCTGATTTGTTTTCTTATGAAAGTAAATGTCTTTTTGCAATTGAGGACGCTCAATTGCCCGTTTCTCCGTTCTGATACCAAGCGCAATAAACCCGTGCATGCAGTGATTGTTACTGAACCAATTTTCAAACTCTTAAAGTCTGCTCTAAGAGGTAGCAAAATCAATATTTCGATTGTTACTGATTGTTACAGCCACTTTGACATTGTCGATCGCTCGCCCTCTTTCATTATAGTGCGTAATGATGAATTTGCTTGCCCAACCTAAGCGTATTATATATATAGAAAGATTGATAGATATATAGATAGATATTGCATAATTTATACAGCACTTGTACAGCACGACCCTAACCCCATATCAGCGCCAGCAACGTCACTGCTTAGCCTTGGCTCAGAGATCATCATTATTATCGGCTCATTTGTTGAAAAGAGTCTTCAACATCATACCAACATGAAAATGGGGAAAGAAAGTACACCTGTAGCCCCATACAGTCAGGAAGTATTGTTTACATGGCAGCTAACAGAAAGCAGTGTTTAGTTCATTCATTTTCAACATGAAGGAAACCAGAAATAACATTCCTATGTCCGTGTAAGAAATGTCATTTTCACAAGTTATTTTGAACGATGAAAAATCTTGTTCTAGCTCTTGTTCTCGTTCTTGTTCTAGTTCTTGTTATCGTTGTTGTTCTTGTTCTTTTTGGGACATATTTTCTGTCAAGTATAGCAACCATTCTATGAACGGGTAGGCTGCATTTAAGTGTTAGTTGGGATCTTAGATACTCTACAGCTGCAGTGTCCAAGTAATAAGGTATTTTTCAGAAGTAAAAATGCATTTTTCATGCACATACATTGCCGCTGAAAACTGTCGATTGCTTGCCCTGGTTATCTAAGCATTCCAGACAAAACAAACAACTATCACAGCCAAAAGCTACCAATGACATAATTTAATAAGCCAATTTTTTTGTAAATTCGCTCATCCCTTTTCAACGGCGAAGAAAATCACAAATTTAACGGCATATTACATGCTGCCACTCGTAAAAAACACATGTAACAATAACAACAACAACAACAGGCACCTAAAAAAATAATAAGTTTTGTACTGGAATCGAGTCGGTCGCTGACAAGATCTGACTATTGGAGTAAAACCATGTAAATATTGTAGTTAAAATTAATAAAAGATTGGTAGTAGTTTTTGATGTCATGCACGGTCTAAAGGAAAGAGCAAAACGCAGCTACCCACATAGTTCCAACATGCCATAAAAGCTGGAAAGGTTTCGAAGCTGAGCTCATGGTTCAGAATTGTTGCACCCCGCTGAGAGGGTGTTGTCGTTGTTGCACTTGATGTTAACAGAATTGCTTAAAGGGTAATTACATCCATTTTGACATGCATGTTTGACTCTTGGATCATTTACACTATAACTAAACACAAGAATTGTGGTAAGAATACGTTACTTACGTCCGATATAACAATTTAATTACTGCATCACCAAAACACGACACGGAGATCGCCATTGTTTTGCTGGAACGCTCAGAAATTAATGCCGACAGATGTCACTTTTCGATTTCGACTCGCAGCCGATTGAGATAGCTGTCTTGACTGTGAGGAGCTCAAGCATCTGGCGACCTTAGCTGGCCGGCAGTATAGTGGCCATCTAAGGCCGTCAGACGCTTGAGCTCCTCACAGTCAATACAGCTATCTCAATCGGCTGCGAGTCGAAATCGAAGCGATCCGTCTGTCGGCATTAATGTCTGCGCGTTCCAGCAAAACAATGGCAACCTCCGTGTGGCGATCCAGTAATTAAATTGTTATATCGGACGTACGTAACGTATTCTTACCGCAATTCTTGTGTTTAGTTATTGTGTAAGTGATCCAAAAGTCAAACATGAATGTCAAAATGGGTGTAATTGCCCTTTAAGGCAAGGAGTTCATAACATAAAAACCAATAAAAAAAAACACGGACGCAAACCTATTTCCGTTAACGTCCGTCTGACCTTCTGTTTCGAAACCAGTACTTACCAGTTTTGCATCTGAAGTTTAGCAATTATTCTTTAAAAGAAAGCTTTACATCCTGATCTCTACGATTAAGCGGTTTTTTCATTAAGCTAATTTGCAAGCAAAGCAGTTCTACTGATAAGCCGAAAGTTCTTCCGATTCCTTAGCGTGCGAACACACTTCCACTGGGTCACTACATAAATTTACCCAGCATGACCCAGTGGCTCAGTGTGACCTCAGTAGCCCAGTGACCCATCAGTGTCTTCTCGAAAAATAATCTGAAAGATAAAAAAAAATTCCTTTTTAAAGATTGGGAACAACATTTTGAAATTATGAAATAGAAAGCCAGTGTGCTGCAAAGGGGAACCCCACGTCCTCCACTAGGCGAGAGTTGGGATTCCCCTGCACACAACGGAACAAGAAACTCGCGCATTGTAGTATCTCTCGCTCGGACGAGTAATTGTGATCTTCAGTTTCGTAGTTCGGAAATTGTGACCAAGTTTCGTAGTTGGGAATATATATTTCGGTTAACATCTTTTTACGGTTTTTCAGAAACCGAAAGAAACTTCTATTAGCTTTTTCAAATAACCGGGATCGAAACCGAATTTCGGTTAACAGCCTAACCCTAGCCAGAAATCCCATAGCTGCTGAGTGCTGACAGGGATCGTACAAAGTCTTGAATTCCTTGAAAAGTCCTCAAGTTAAAAACTAAAAATTCACTGGGTTAGACTGGGTCGGTAGGTCAGACTAGATCACTGGGTCAGAATGGGTCTCTGGGTTATTACGCCTCTGGGTCACGAAACATGTGACCCAGTCCAACTCTGAGTGAACATATAATTATTATTATAGACGGACTCTGTAACATCGTAATGTCACATTATGAACATGCGTCTCGTCCAGCCAGCCCTATTTTGAAGCGATATCGTAAGTGTAAACTCATACAACTGTGTTAGGTGGTCTGTGCGTTGCAATTCAACACGCACAGGTTTAAACTCGATTGGCTTTCTATGTCATAATTTCAAAAAGTTGTTCCCACTCTTTAAAAAGGAATCTTTTTTTTATCTTTCAGATTATTTTTCGAGAAGACATTGAGAAGTTACAAGAGCTGACACATCTGCATGGTATTAACAAAGAAGAAATTCGAAGTCTTCCATTTGGGTAAAAGCATGAAATCCTGAAGAATGTGGCACTACTGTAGGGATTGAACTGGCATTGGTAATAAACACCTGTCAGTAACACTGGACGAATTACGTACAGCAGCTGCATGATACTTTACTACAATTGACCTTGTCTGCCAGATCTCTCTCAGTTTACCTTTCCCTCAAAGCAACTCACTGTTGCACACTCTTGTATATATTGTCTTGTTTTATATATATAGTACTGTCAAACATCAACAATGTATTGTTAATGACTTGTGAACTATAATGTAAGCTAGAGTGTTGCTTGACTGGCAATGTAAAGCAATTTATTAAGCATGCCAAATTACCTCCCAGGCTACATTCTGTTCCAAGCAGCGCTACGCGTAGGACTTTCCTTTTAGATTTTTATTACTAGAAAAATATCATCCTGTTTCCCTCTGACTGCCCCAATACTAGTCATTACGCCTCCAACTATTTCGCATTAATCATCCCCATTTCATATTATAATTCTTAGGCAGGGTTTTGTAAGGAAGGCAAGCTCAACATCTTAAACTGAACCATCGAAAATAGCAAATGGCGAACTCTTGCTTTCTAATTATTATCGTCTATCACTGAGCCATGCAGCATCCAACCATCTCATCCGTAACTTCCGCCCTGGCGTACTCCCACATCCCTGCAATTTTGGTTCAGTGGTGCTTCAATGGTAGAATGCTCGCCTGCCACGCGGGCACCTCGGGTTCGATCAGCGGCGTAACTGGGAAGAGGGGGGGCAAAGGGGCGATTCGCCCCTTCTGTGAGATTTTAAAAGCTTATTCAGCAAATTGGCCAAGTCACTTTTTCCATAGCTGAAAAATTATTTATCGTCAGATGGCTGCATTTTGAGGTCAAAGACGCAACTTTCAGCTTAG